>CM074437.1:36074891-36164891 GCA_037101425.1 Elopichthys bambusa
ATGAATAAATGAATTATTAAAAAAATAAATAAATAACAAATGATTGAATAAATAAATAATAAATAAGAAAATGAATGACAATAAATAAATGAATAAATAAATAACTGAATGAACAAAAATAAATAAAAAAATAATGGAAAAATAAAAAAAGGGAAAATAAATAATAAATAAATAAATAAATGATAAAATGAATGAATAAATAAAAAATTAATGACTAAATAAATAACCAAATGAATACATAAATGAATAAATAAATAAATAAATTTTAAAAAATAATGGAAAAATAAATAAAAATAAAATAAATAAAGTAAGTAAGTAACTAAATGAATAAATAAATAACTGAAAAAAAGAATACATAAAAAAAATGAATAAATTAATAAATGACTAAATAAATAAATATCTCAGTGTGTGACAGTATCAGTACAGTACTACTAAAACCAGATAAACCACCAGCAGTCTGAGCTTCATTCAGATATCTACAGCGCTGAGGTTTCACACGAATCGCCCAAACCACAAAACCAGAAGGGCGAGCGTCTCCTGTGGTTTCAGAGACCCGTGGAGAATTCACTCGCCTTCAGATGATGGTACAGTCTCCTCCACTACTGTCACTCATCGCACTCCTTCAACTATTCCTCAGGTAAATAATTTATGCACAAAATTAAAGGGGCGGGGCCTGGTTGAGTTAGTTAGTAGTGTGTTGAAACTGGCAGTTATGGTAAGGGGCGGGACATTTCCCAAACACCAATCACAACACACTGCTCCAGCCGACCAATCAGAGCACACTGTGCTTTTCAGAAGGAGGGGCTTCATAGAGACAGAGCGTTACTGACAGACTGGGAAGAGAGGAGCTGCAACAATGGAGAATATGAGGAAAATAATCAACCTGTTCTGGTAGAGCCTGAAAATAAGACTTTGTAAAAGCGTGTAACAGTTCCTCTTTAAAGGTTGTGTGTTGGGCTCAGTAACTGGAGTGGGCATGTGACCTTCCTTTGGCGTGACGGCTTCAGTCTCAGATATCAGTCACTGGTGTGGGTGAAGCAAGCAGCAGAGCAGTCTTGGAAACTCACAACTTTTTGTTGGTTACCTGCAGTAAATTCTCAGAAATTGTGGGTTGGAACTTTGTAACGCAGTGCGACCAACTGATGCGTCATGACAAAAATCTAAACATCCTTGAACCAAGATACATTTGCTGGAGAAGCAAAATGACTGAAGACGTATTTAATGAACAATGCGTCGAAATGCAGTGAGTTTGATTAAAGCAAGAACAAATATCTGCCAATGGAGTCAGAAAAATAAACTTGCATACAAGTAAACAACTTTTTCTCCGGTAAAGAGTAGTAAAGTGAATATCTTTTTTTAAAAAGGCGGAGAAACCCATATCTTTTTAGTTTGACTGTCACCACTTGATAAAGTACAATCCTGACGTAAGAAGGCGTTTTGTGACATTAATCTGGACATTCACAGATTTACACAATGACTGCGCACTGCAGGACGTTTAGAAATCAGTGAATTAGGAGGAAACACCCAAGAAACTCTCTATTACAAGAACCTCCGAGTGTGGCAATACGACACCGGGAAGAGTCTGGTTTAAAGCGGTTTACATAACACCCATCTGCATACCAGCCGGTCTGGAGAGTATGATATGAGCGCAAAGAGGCGGAGACGAACTCAAAACACACTCCTGACTCACAGGAACTCCTGTACGAGGGGGAAAACGAGCAATGAAATGGCAGAGAGAGATGAAGCAGCGCTGGAGGCTCGAGTGTGTTTGTGCCCCAGTCAGACCGAGAAAGAGCAAACGACAAAACCTTCTTCTCAGAAAATACTCAAGATCATTGAGAGTCAGTTCTGATTCCATTTAAAGAGCACCTATTGTGCTTTTCTCCATGTTTCTCCAATTTAAATTCAGAATTAAAAATGTCCTGATAGTTTACTCACCCCCATGTCATTCAAGATGTTCATCTTTCTTCAGTCATAAAGAAATGAAGGTTTTTGATGAAAGTATTTTTCTCCATATAGTGGACTTCACTGGGGTTCAACGGGTCCAAGTGTCAGTTTCAGTGCAGCTTCTACACGATCCCAGACGAGGAATAAGAGTCTTATCTAGAGAAACCATCTGACATTTTCTAAACAAAATAAACATTATATACTTTTTAACCACAAATTCTCGTCTTGCACTGCTTTGAGATGCTCCACGCATTACGTTGGAAAGGTCACGCGTGACGCAGGCAGAAGTACAGATCCAGAGTCTACAAAGACTTTACAAAGAAAAAAAGGTAAACAATGTCGGACGATTTTGAAGTTTGGGGAGAAAATGAGATGGAGTTTTTCCGCCTACGACCTTTCCAACGTGATTACGTCATGTGTGGCGCATCAGAGAGCAGTGACGAGTATTTGTGGTTAAAAAGTATACATATATATTTTTTTCTCTTATTCCTCGTCTGGGATCATCTCTGAAGCTGCACTGAAACTGACTTTTCCTTAAAAACCTTCATTTCTCTTCCACTGAAGAAAGACATAAACATCTTGGATGACATGTGGGGGTGAGTAAACTATCAGGACATTTTCATTTTGAAATGAAATAATCCTTCAACATCTTCAGTCATGTTGCTTCTCCAGTGAATGTATCTTGATTTAAGAATGTTTAGAATATTTGTGCTGGGAAATACTGAGGAAGTACAGAGAAGAACACAGAATTCCTGTAGTGTGAGTGTATGTGATGTGAATGAATTAATCGCTCATGATCATCAACGGCGTCTCTGGGGAACGGGCGAGTCACGACACTGAGTCACTGACCACTTCAATCACAAAGACAGGCGGCAAATGAGAGGCTGCAGAGATCACGATCACAATCACGATCATGCAAAACGGCTTCAGTGTGTTTAAAACATCTCAAACTCTCGACAGCAGACGGATCCACAAACACTCACGTGACGACCATTAAAGTCAACATAAATCATGTTTTTAAATATTTACACTGCCTCTTCCCGCCCTCATTATGCACCTCTTATTTTGTCACACACTCTTAAATAGGACCTGTTATGTTTTTGTTCTCTACCAGAACAGGTTGATTATTTTCCTCATATTCTCCATTGTTGCAGCTCCTCTCTTCCCAGTCTGTCAGTAATGCTCTGTTTACTTCCTGTCTCTATGAAGCCCCTCCTTCTGAAAAGCACAATGTGCTCTGATTGGTCGGCTAGAGCGTGTTTGGGAAAATGTCCCGCATAACAGAACATCCTGATTGAACTGGAAATACATTATAGAAGCAAAATGGGTTTAAAATTACTATTTAAAAATACAAACCGGAAGCTTCTGGTTTATTTCTGAAACAATGAAAAACCCCTTAATTCATGTGGTTAGGACTGTCACTAAACATATTCTTTATCTGTACTGATAGCTGCACATACTGGCATCTGAGGTTAATTAACATCGAGCTTCAGAGATCAATGGAAATGGCAGAGTTGAGCATCTTCTGTTGTTCTGCGATCTGTCTGAAGCGAATGGCTCGCATTAGGAAGAAGCGCCTGCAGCTCTATTGATCCGCTCCCTCACCGCGCTACGCTATTAAGAGCAAATGATTTTCAATGATGCTGAATGGAAAGGCCAGAGATTCCCCTGACAGGAAGACGAGAGCAAGACGAGGAGGATCTTTACAGGAAAGAGAAATAACAATGAGTGATAAACAGATCTGCAGAGAAGCAGAACTACGCTGCAAACATGATGTTCTTCCTCAGTGTTTCTGTCTCGTTTTCCAGCACAAACATCTAAACATCCTTAAATCAAGATACATTTACTGGAGAAGAGAAATGACTGAAGATATTAAGACTATCTGCCAATGGAGTCAGAAAAATAAACTTCATTCAAAGGGAAAACAATATTATTTTTCTGACCCTATTGGTAGATATTTGTTCTTTTTGTAAAGGGGTCCTTGATTATGATTTGACTTTGTTAACTTTAGTTAGTGTGTAATGTTGCTGTTTGAGCATGAACAACATCTGCAAGGTTACGACGCTCAAAGTTCAATGCAAAGGAGATATTTTCTTTTACAGAAATCGCTGTTTAAGGACTACAACAACGAGCTTCTTCCTGGGTTAGTGACATCACAAACCCTAAAATTTACATAAACGGCATGATAACAACACTCGACTACAACAACTCTTCCTCTTCTCTAAAGCAGCCCAACATGGCCCCGCCCCCTTTGTTGAGTGTTCTCGGGGGCGGGGCCATGTTGGGCTGCTTTAGAGAAGAGGAAGAGTTGTTGTAGTCGAGTGTTGTTGACATGCCGTCATTTTACGCCGGACTGCTTCACAAACGAATCAATTCAACACAAAAGATGAACATGACGGCACGTGCTAGTGGATGAGTTGAATCAACTCCACAGCAACTACATAAATTTATCCACTAACCATTCAGAAACGTCTAAAAGTTGTAACTTCTTCCTGAGTCTCTCCATCAGTGTCGACTCCGGTTTGAACAATGTAAGGATGAACACTTTTGTCATTTTGGCTGCGTGAGATTCTCCAGCTTTGTTGTTGTTGAGCTGTTAAAGCTCCGCCCTCTTCTGGAAAGGGAGCTGGGAGCAGCAGCTCATTTGCATTTAAAGGGACACGCACAAAAATGGCGTGTTTTTGCTCACACCCAAATAGGGGCGAATTTGACAAGCTATAATAAATGATCTGTGGGGTATTTTGAGCTGAAACTTCACAGACACATTCTGGAGACACCAGAGACTTATATTACATCTTGTGAAAGGGGCGTTATAGATCTCTTTTAATCATGCACTCACTTCATTTTACTAGACCTGCTTCATTCAGAAAATATCAGAGAGAGAGAGAGAGAGAGAGAGAGAACACACTCAAACCTGCGTCACGTCTGACAAAAATAAACTTCCCGAAGTACCACCTACACACACTCACACACACTCACACACTCACAGACTCACACACTCACACAACAAAACAGTATGTAGACAACAGAAGCTGTCGGAGGTTCAGTCAAGGGCTGTTCTAACTCACTTCACAGGAGGATTTCCAGGTTAAAAATACCTACAGCTTCACCAACCACATCTTACAGCAGATAACGGCACTCGCTCACAACACTGCATCTACTGCACAGATGCTGCATGCTTGCGTCACACACACACACACTGCAAAAAACTCTGTTCTTCCTCAGTATTTCTGTCTCGTTTTCCAGCACAAATATCTAAACATTCTTAAATCAAGATACATTTACTGGAGAAGCAACATGACTTCATATCTTCTAGTAAATGTGTCTTGATTTAAGAATGTTTAGATATTTGTGCAAAATTACTGAGGAAGAAAATCAGGGCAACATTAACTTAAAGCCTTCATGTAAAATGAATTATAAAAGGTATTCATAATGCACATTATAATGCATTATATCTTTTCATAAATAACTGTAAAATGCATTATAATATTTGCAGATTCCCTGTTATATCGGAATTTGGTTGTCTGTCATGTGTTTTAATGCATTATATTTTCTAAGAATTAATAGAGAAGTTTTATAACTGTGGTTACAGTTATTCATGAGACCAATATAAGGTGCATTAAAAGGCATAATTAATGCATTAAAAATACTTTTATAATGCATTATATTTAAAGGCTTTAAGTAAAGTGACACAGACTGCAGAGAGAGGGTATAATAAGAGTTCATGAGTCTGTTCTAGGAAATCATTTATCATACTTCAGTGTTTCTCTCCAAGTCTAACCACACACACACACACACACACACACACACACACACTGAGGCTGAACTGACATCAAACAGCTCTGCATAACTAAAATGACGCACAGATCCGCTGATGGGGCGGAGCACACACACACACACATATATTCATACATACACATACATACACAAAGACAATCTCATATTGGAGTATTATAAAACACACGCGACCGGCTGTGAGATTTGCATACATGCAAATACAGCAAAACACAGAACAACATTCATAAAGAGCAGCAGACCGTTGACAACCCATCCTGCAGTTTACCGCTCGCTCTCAATGAGCATGAGTGTATTTGTATACAAGTGTGGGCGTATTTCACTAGTTATATTCAGCTGCTGGTGGGAAATGCAAACTCATTAGAATAGTCATTGTGTGAGTTCTTGTGAATGAGTGTGTGCTGGTAGAAGAGGAAGTGTGCAACCGCAGCGAGAGCTTCACCTGCGCATCTGTGAGACCCTCCAGCGCCTGCAGGACCGACTGCTCCGGCCGCCACGACTGCGACTGCAAACACAAAACAACAACATCACAAACTGAGCAGGTCTTCATATGAGTGGCCAAAAGAGTTTACTTTGAACTGATGCTACTGAACTGAATCAAGCTGAATAAATGACACTAGTGAAACACAGTTATTGAACTGAAGTGAATCAACATTTTACTGAGTAAATAAAGGACACTATTGAAATTGAATTTGAATAATAATTGATTAAATTTCCAGCATCATCAGTGTTGAACTGAATTGAATCAACACTGAATATGAATGAAATTGAATTTGAATAATAATTGATGAAATTTCCAACATCAACAGTGTTGAACTGAATCAACACTGAATATGAATGAAACTGAATTTGATTCATAACTGATGAAATTTCCAACATCAGTGTTGAACTGAATTGAATCAACACTGAATATGAATGAAGCTGAATTTGATTCAAAATTGATGAAATTTCCAACATCAACAGTGTTGAACTGAATTGAATCAACACTGAATATGAATGAAACTGAATTTGATTCATAACTGATGAAATTTCCAGCATCAGTGTTGAACTGAATTGAATCAACACTGAATATAAATGAAACTGAATTTGATTCATAATTGATGAAATTTCCAGCATCAGTGTTGAACTGAATTGAATCAACACTGAATATGAATGAAGCTGAATTTGATTCATAACTGATGAAATTTCCAACATCAGTGTTGAACTGAACTGAATCAACACTGAATATGAATGAAACTGAATTTGATTCATAACTGATTAAATTTCCAGCATCAGTGTTGAACTGAATTGAATCAACACTGAATATGAATGAAACTGAATTTGATTCATAACTGATGAAATTTCCAACATCAGTGTTGAACTGAATTGAATCAACACTGAATATGAATGAAGCTGAATTTGATTCAAAATTGATGAAATTTCCAACATCAACAGTGTTGAACTGAACTGAATATGAATGAAGCTGAATTTGATTCATAATTGATGAAATTTCCAGCATCAACAGTGTTGAACTGAACTGAATCAACACTGAATATGAAGCTGAATTTGATTCATAATTGATGAAATTTCCAGCATCAACAGTGTTGAACTGAATTGAATCAACACTGAATATGAATGAAGCTGAATAATGACACTATTAGAGTTGATTATAGCTGAATTTAACTCATTTCAAAACTGAACTGAATTGATCTGAATAATGACTCTATCGTCTTCTGTAGAGCTGCTTTACAACTGAATCTGAATTCGTTTCATATTTGATGAAGTTTGCGTCACCGATTCTGTTTATTACTGTGAAACTGCTGTATAAAGTGCTGTAAAAATAAAGCTGACTCGACTTCACAGTTTACGATTCCAAAGTCTATTTTGGTATCATGAGGTCTTTAAATGTGAAAATGCTATAAAAGCGTGTCATTTATGAGGAGGAGGAGGAGGAGGTGTTATTTACCATCAGTCCGGCTTCAACGGTGGGCATCAGCGTCAGTCTGCTTCCGTCAACCACACCGAAATCCAGCAGTTTTCCTGAGCTTAACCTCCTGGAGACGGAGAACACAATCACTGACATTTCCCATCATGCCTCTGACAGACGCATCAGGACATTATTTTCCTGTTTATTACTGTGAAGCTGCTTTGAAACAATCTGTACTGTATGAAGCTACTTGACTGTCCTAAATGTTCAATGCTGATTTAAGAAGAATCAATGCGCCTCTCCAGTAAAACAATCCACGTGATTCTCTCAGAATCTGGAATCAATCCTACAGGATCCACACTGGAATACTTACAGGATTCAGTTCAAAAATCTGATGGTGTTCAATCTCAGCTGATCTGATTGGTACTCGAGGGCATAGAAAATTTTTGCAAAATGCATTTTTGTGGCAAACCACACATACAAAATTATCTTGATCAATTATCCATGAAGGTCCAGAGTAAAGCTTGCCCTTATAAATATGTTTTAGATCGTGTGGCTGTTTAGATGATTGACGTTTTATGGTGGTCAAATTTTCTTTAGTAATCACAATTTATCAAGCAAATCTTATCACACTTTTTGCGTGCTGGTGATTCACTCATGACAAATGAAATAAACGGGCTTTAGTCATGCTGCGTTTCGGATGAGCTTTGAGCGCGTGGAATATATAATTAAATAACAACATGGTATAAATATTAGGGGGTACACTTGCTAGTCTTGATTATTATAGCCTAGCTTCCCCATCCCAAACTACGCCCCTGTTGTTAGGCTACTTGATCCCGTTGGGAACTGATTCCACTCGGGATCAGATCAGCGGCGCGTCCCGGACTTACGCGTCTCGGTGCAGCAGCAGCAGTCGGTCTTTGGGAACCCGGAGTTTCTCCGCCAGTCTCCTCTTCAGCCCGTCCACGGTCTCCTCCAGGGGAACTGACAGCTCAAAGCGGGTTCCTGTCGTGGAGTTGATCGATACCTTCATGGATGTGTCGCTGTGGAGGAGTTCCGGACACCGGGACCTGCTGCAACTCCGCGCCTCGGTGTTCCGCTCCATCCGATAATCCCGTAAAAAAAACGTAATATTCCTTCCACGTCGGTGCTTCTGTGTTTTCAGGATGTCTTCGTCTCCAAAGTCTCGCGCTGCAACAGTAACGGCACAGAAAGACGCGGAAAAAAGTCAATATCAACAGGCCATTAGGATCCAAATATTTATACGGGAAAAAGTGCCTGGTTTTCCACTCGCAACGCAGCTCTTTATTCTATAAGCCTAAGCCGATTGCTCGGTCTGCGGTGTGTGCAGCGCTACTGCTGCTGCTGCTACATTTGTTGCGACTCAGCAGCTGACAGATCCCGCCCACACCGCAAACAACCAATAGCGTTAGCGCATACGCTTCCCTTCTACGTGCCAGCCAATCAGCTGTCCGCTCGTAACACCCACATGTACGCAGCGCTCCGCCCACCCACCCTCTCCTATGCGATGATGACCAATCAGAGTGTCAGCGCAGCGATCATTCATAACAGTTCAGCATTTCATTAAATAATTCAAACATTCTTATTCTTGGATTGTCATTGGACTGGATTGGACACTGTAATTGATAACATGAAAAAATGATCACCTCCTTTTAGGGACATTGTATATATATATATATATATATATACACACACAGATATATACACATACATACTGTATGAATATATATACATAGGTATACATATGTAGCCTTTCTTTCTTTCAGTAATATTTATTAGGGCTGGGTTGGTTATCTATTCTCATTTTGATGAACCAATATCAATATATACATACAAACACACACACACACACACATACACATACATACATACATGTGTATATGTATATATATATATATATATGTTGTGCCTGATATATATCAAAAAGAATCAATATTGAATTGAAGGTCTAGTTACCCAAGGGTAGCATGTACAGGGTGAACAGCAACGGTCCTAGTACTGAGCCTTGTGGTACTCCATACTTAACTTGTGATCGATATGACCTCTCTTCGTTTACTGCTACAAATTGGTAACGGTCAGATAAGCATGATTTGAACCCTGCCAATGCGATTCCACAATATTATTGATATGACGCTACTGATGCTGCTGAATGAGAACAAAACCAAGCTGGACGATGATATCATTTTTTGCAGAACTGCTTCATAGAATAAAGGAACTAAATAATTGATGATCTTTACAGAACTGAATCAACGGCTGAAAAACAGCCCGAAATGCATCATTTTCCTGTTATCACTGAAAAGCTGTATTGTATAAAGCGGTATAGAAATAAAGGCGACTTGACTTGAATGGAGATCGGAATTTAATCAAAAGCTTGTCAATCGCAAGTGAATCATGTCCTAATGTTTACATTGCATTTGAACTGAACTGAATAGTTATGAAGAGGACGTGTTACTATGAACACATGAATCCTTTCATTCGACGAACCCTGATCTGTAGATACTGTGATCTGTCAAACAGGCCTGATGAGTTAGTAATGTGTTTGACTGCATTATCAGCAGTTCAGAGAGTAAAGCATGTTTTTATGTGATATCTGGACACAGCCAGCAAGAACATGATGAATCATCACATCCCATGATGCCCTGTTTACCCATCAAGTGTCACTCGTCTGCTGTATTATTCGTCAGGTGTGACTCAAGATCACTTCCTTCTTTTTCCAAGTGCCGCAGTGTTTAGGAATTTGCCAAAGTTATTCTTCAGCTTGGGTTCATATCTGTAGCATGTCTGTTCAATGTTACGGGAGGAGTTTGCTCAGAACTGCCAAAACGGATCTGAAAGGAATGTCAAACATTTGTGCAAGTGTAATTCCCAGCCCTGTTCCTGAAACAGAACATTCTGATAGCATGACGCGTGTTGTTTTATGATTGTTTTACAATCCATGCCAGGGTGTATTATGCAAAGGTCACAGTAATATGAGTTACTCATGGGTTAGTCAGGATGTGTGTAAAACACATTGTGATTGTTTTGATAAGCCACAATACGGATCATTGACTGTCACTTTAAGGGTTACACATTTTCTCACTAATCACATCCGTCCCAAAATGACAGGGAACGCTCTGGAAAGATTCTCTCAAAGCTATGAACCAGCGCTCTTCCAGTAACATTAACTGAGCGTTTGTACAGAGTGATCCGGTCTTGAATAATGCTCTCAGAATGTTAACACAAAAACGCTATTTATGCATCATTCATTTTTTTAGCTGGGATTTAAAGGCTTAAATGAGCACTTCACCAAAATAAAACTCGAGTCATTTCCTCACAATCATGTCTTCTCAAACCGGTGTGCTGTTATCTGCTGAACACCGAAGGAAGATTCTTCAAGCAACTCTTTTCAAGACATCACAACTGTCACGCTCCAAAAGGACTAAATGAGCCATATAGGCTCTGTAAGAAAAACGATTATTATTGGAGCATGTCTTTCTACTTCAAAATTTGATGGTTAATTCAGTTGGTGTTACGTAACATTTTAGTGGAAACTGTGATACACTGATAAAGTTTATTTGAAACAGAAGCTTTTGTAACATTATAAATGTTCATTTATATGCAATTTGAATACTATTTCAGTAAAAATCGAAAAATTTCTTTGTTGTGATTTCTGAAATTTACTAGCATTTTCTGAGTGAGAATAGTTTGAAACGAAATCCTGCAGCAATTAAATTCACGATACTTTTCTGGTGTTTTGTCCTTTTTGGAGCTCGAGGATAAGCAAAATATCTACAGACATCTATAATCATCTTCATGTACAGACACGCTTAGAAAAAATGAACTTTAGGGTTCTTGACTCATTTTTTAAAGGAACCCTATAATGCCAAAAAGGTTCTATTTATGGAGAAATGTCTTAAACGACTGCATAATTTGATTTTTTCTAGCGATAAAGTTAACTACGAGCTGTTTAGTTCATAATATGTGACACTAAATCCATAAAATGATCCCATGATGGGAAGCCCTAAAAGGTTCTATATATGAAGCGTCTGAAGAAACCCTTTAAGCTTCCATACAGAGCCAGAGAACTCATGCTGAAGATGAAGACGGATCAGTATATCAGGCCTGTATTAATACAGCCTTCTTCAGTCAGTGCTGTGCTTGCAGGTGCTGCACTATTGTAATGCAATCACAGCCGGAGAAGGTCAGTGTGTGTGTGTGGATTCTGTGGAGGAGTTTGCCAGAGCCGTGACGTCAGAGAGCAGTTCAGCAGAGACACGCCACTGTATTCCCTATCGCAGGACTAAAATAGCACTGCGCCTCCCCTTCCCTTCCTGCGTCACTCTATTCCCGGCCCACATCCACCTCCTCATCGCTCCCACATGGCTTTCTGTCCAGCTTTCCTCATGTGTTTCTCCCTGATATTTGACAACAAACTCTCAGTTCTGCTCATCATGCATCTCATATCTCTCTGTCTTCATCCGCAAACACAAATAGTGCGGTTATTTTAATATCGAAATATTCTTAATTCAAGATACATCTGCTGGAGAAGCAAAATGACTGAAAATATTACGTCTTGTTTACTGAAAAATGTGTGAGTTTTTGCTTCAAGCATGAACAAATATCTGCCAGTGGAGTCAGAAAAACCTCACTGGCAGATATTTGTTCACATTTTTCATTTTGTCATTTTGCTTCTCCAGTAAATGTATCTTGAGTTAAAAAAAAAAAAAAAAGTAGTTTTGCAGTAGTTTGTAGTCTGAGATGTCTTGCTTTATTTGCAAACTAAAAGCTTGACACAGGAACTACTCATGGAAATATAAAAAACATAAATATCTGGCCACGAATAATGTGTAGATCTTGTCACAATCTCTAGGACTGTTTTATGTACACTCTAAAAGTTTTGGGTTTTGGTGAGTCTCTTCTGCTCACCAAAGCATCATTACTCCAGTCTTCAGTGTCACATGATCCTTCAGAAATCATTGTGATATGATGATTTGCTGCTCGAGAAACATTTATGTTGTGTTGAAAACAGCTTCATATTTTTGTGGACCCTTTTTATTTTTCAGGATTCTTTGATGAACAGAAAGTTCAAACGAACAGCATTTATTTGAAACAGAATCTTTTGTAACATTTTCACTTTTGATCAGTTTAATTCTCCCGTACTGAAGCTCTCAGCGTGGTCGAAGGTCAGTTTTGCAGCAGCTGCACATACAGCCGTTTTTGACGCTCCACCTGATAACTTTCACTTCCTGTTTGCTCTTTGATTTCTGTGACTTGAGCAAAACCAGATGAGAATGACTGCAAGTTCTGGACTGAATGATGCTGTTCGTTGCTGAGCTTCGGCAGATGCATTTCTCTTTAACTAAATGAAGTGAAACATTACGTTGCTTTCGTTGTTGCACTGTGTCAAATGATTTCATTAGCACAGGAAGTTGACAGGAAGCCTCTTCAGCCCACAGTTATGATGACTTCCAGTAATCAGTGTGCGTTGCACATCTTAATAATCTAAATCGCACGAACTCGAGGGTCACTGACTGTCTGGAGTCCCCGGAGCCACCAGTGACGTGGGACATATGCGTACACATGCATACTTCAGATTTAAGGAGGACCTATTATTATGCCAGTCTTGATCTTGTTTTTGGGCTTTTCTCAGCTTGCAAAATAAGAGGG
The DNA here is from genome assembly GCA_037101425.1 of Elopichthys bambusa. Lineage (NCBI taxonomy): Eukaryota > Metazoa > Chordata > Actinopteri > Cypriniformes > Xenocyprididae > Elopichthys > Elopichthys bambusa. The sequence goes on from CM074437.1 coordinate 36,088,207, forward strand.
CGAGGATTGAAAAAGAGCCCCACCATCACACTGTTAATACAGGTGCTTGCAAAATTAATAAAAATGCTTCCAAAAAACCAAAATATGGTGCAAAAAAAAAGTCTCCGTATTATTGTTTTTAATATTTACAAGCATTACAAGTGCTGTTTTCCCGAATATCTGCACGTTTGCAAACGTAATATTGATTTTTTTGACAACAATTCAATGAACAATAAGTTAATAGGACATTAAGTGACTTACATTTTAGACACAATATTGTCTGGTTTTCCTCTGTTTTGAAAACAAAAATGGTTCCAAACAGTAGAGCCATTTCCCGAGCAACACAGTTTCAGTTTCTTTACTGAATCACATTCGCATTTTTGAATGAATCATTCTGATGAATGACTTGATGACTCACTCAGTCACTTCTGTCCCTGAATGAATCAGCCGTTTTGAACAAATTGGTCGAGTGAATGATTCACCTATTGGCAGTTTTTGTATCATTTTCTTTTGAACGGGCCTCCTACTAGAACAGGTTTTCCTGCTTGAATGTTGATTATTTTCCTCATATTCTCCATTGTTGCAGCTCCTCTCTTCCCAGTCTGTCAGTAACGCTCTGTTTAGTTCCTGTCTCTATGAAGCCCCTCCTTCTGAAAAGCACAATGTGCTCTGATTGGTCGGCTGGAGCAGTGTGTTGTGGGAAATGTCCCGCCCCTTACCATAACCGCCAGTTTCAACACTCAACCAGGCCCCGCCCCTTTATTCTGTGTATGACTTATTTAAATGAGGAATATTGTGAAGAAAACTCAAGGCGTTTCAGGAGTTCAGAAACACTGACACTGATATAGAGAAGAATAATAAGCTTTTTCATGCTCAAACAGCAACATTACACACTGAAGACAGATAAACGTGAAAAAGCACAACATGCAGGTTTTAAGGATCACAGTGTATTTTCTCAGGACGCTGGTTAAACAGCAGTTCAGACCAGTGATGCTGTTGATCTGATGTTCTCTGTGCAGCACATGATCTTAAATGAAGTGAAACAGTGACATCGTGTGTCAGTCATAGGAACTACAGCACTACAGTAGAGAACAGGGCTTTTATATAGAATAAAATAGAAAAAAAAAATTGCTTTTAAAAATCAAAATGAACTTACATGTCCAGGAATCACTGAACGTGTAATTATACGTCACACGAGCTCATCAGGGGACCTGGAAGAAAAAAGAGATATATTAGAGAAAACAGAGCAGGGTTATTATCATCCATAACTAATGCAGCAAACAAACATCAGATTCTTCATTTCAGCTTTTCTCACACAGAAATATTTACATAAATGTGAATTTGCCAGTTAATCGGCAGGTGTTTTAGTCAGCTGGACTGTTCTATACACTCTTTTTAAGTTCATTTTATCAACACATTTGTTCACGGCTCTCTGATGTGAGTTAAGGGTCACATGATGTGCAGGTAAACAAATAAAAGAAGCTTTTGTCAGGGTTTTATTTCGATTGTGTTCATTTTTAAATTATTTTAATTTTACATTTTTATGATTCAATTCCTTTTAGTGTTTTATTTTTATATTTTTATATAAAAAATAATTGCACATTTTCATGATTAATTAATTTTAGTAAATGTTTTATTTTGACATTTTTATTTTAAAATATTTTTGTTACCTTTTTATGATTCAATTTATTTTAGAAAGTTTTATTTTTTATAAAAATAATTTTACAATTTTATGATTTAATTCATTTTAGTACATTTCATTTTGATATTTTTTTATTTTAAAATTACTTTAATTTAACATTTTCATAATTTAATTAATTTTAGTAAATGTTTGATTTTTTATTTTACATTTTGTGATTTAATTAATTTTAGCACAAGTGTTTTATTTTTATATTTTGTATTTTAAAAATATTTTAATTTTACATTTTTATGATTCAATTAATGTTAGTGATTTATTTTGATTGTATTCATTTTAAAATGATTTTTTCTTACATTTTATGATATAATTCATTTTAGTAAGTATTTTATTTTTATATTTTTTTATTTTAAAAATATTTTAATTTTACATTTTTATGATTCAGTTCCTTTTAGTGTTTTATTTTTATATTTTTATATAAAAAATAATTGCACATTTTCATGATTAATTAATTTTAGTAAGTTTTATTTTTTATAAAAATAATTTTACAATTTTATGATTTAATTAATTTTAGGGTTAGTTTTAATTTTAAAGTTTTATTTTATATTTTTTACTTTAAATATATTTTAATTTAACATTTTCATAATTTAATTAATTTTAGTAAATGCTTGATTTTTTATTTTACATTTTGTGATTTAATTAATTTTACTATAAGTGTTTTATTTTTATATTTTTTTATTTTAAAAATATTTTAATTTTACATTTTTAGGATTAAATTAATGTTAGTGATTTATTTCCATATTTTTAGAAAAAATAATTTTATATTTTATGATTTAATTAATTTTAAATAAAGAGTTTTATTTTAATATTGTTTTTTATTTTTAAAAGATTTTTAACATGACATTTTTATGATTTAATTAATTCTAGTAAGTGTTTTATTTTGATTGCATTCATTTTTATAACTAATTATTAGACCGAATTAATTATTCGACCCCTGGCCTGTAGAATGTGGAGTTTCTTTTTAAATGTAAGTTGCATATTTTTATGCAATATTTGTCATCTATAAACACTGCCAGTCCCAGAAACTGCTAGTAAATTTCACAAATAGTTCTAAAGAACCGAATCTGAATTAAACATGAAATGTTGAAGTAGAAAGACTGAAACCACGTCTAACAACGTTCTGGCAAGGTTCTCTTAAAGTGATGAACAAACGTTCCTCCAGTAACGTTAACAGAATGTTTGTTCAGTGTTATCTGGTCTTTAATAATGTTCTCAAAACGTTAGATTATTTACATCATCATTCATGGAACGTTTTTCTGAAACATTCCAGTTGGGCGTTTGTTTAAATGTTACTTGTTTCAGAACGTTCAGAGAACATTGAAAAGTAACGTTCCCATAATGTTTGAAGAATGTCCAATGTTCCTTTAACGTTTGCATAACTAAGAAACGTTTTTAAAACTTAACGGGAACATTCTTGGAATATATTTTGATAGTATTTTCTTTTAAAACATTCTCCAATAATCTTAGTTCTATTTACTACTTGAAGAGTGTGAATGTGCATCAGTATGAAGTGCACGCGCACCTGCTGCAGTGAAACACCTCCCGCTGCTCGAGCTCTTATTCCCACTGTAGACACACTTCATCTGCAATTCCCAAAATACATGTTATTAATTAGCAAGTAAACGTGATTACTATAGTTGGATTTGATTGAACACTGCCGGTTTTGTGAATCAGTGCATTTCTGCAGTGCACAATGAAGCACCACCATCATCATCATCATCATCATCATCATCATCCTCTCTGACGCACATCGAGGAGGAATCCCACCGCTCGCATCATCACCGCCAGTGGGCGTGGCTTCATCTCCGGGCTTCATTCATAAACTCCGGCTGCCATTAGGATGAAATGTAACGCGCCTGCTGGAGCGTCGTGCCATTGGTGAGCGCTTATAACGCGTCCCTCGCGCGGACAGCATGCATTACAAATAGGTGAGTGATTCCCCCATTCACGCGCGCTGATGTTTAGCGACACATCTGGCACTCATCTGTCTGCCTGCATTTAACGCGTTTGGTTTAAAATGCATTATTGCACTGAGGACGAAGCGCGTTCTGAACGCGCGTCTCTGGGTTCCGCTAATAATGTAACTGTGTCTGTGATGATGGAAATGTGTGTTACGCGCGTCTCTCGTGATCATCGACTTTGAAGGAGCGTCATTTCATCGCCCTGCGAGGGACGCGTCGCGATGCATCAACATTTCAAAGCCACTCGATCAAAACAGAAATAGTGACGTAAGCGCCGAACAAACCTCGCGCTGGATTAACTGTAAAACGCTCGTGCCTCAACGAACAACAAAAGACTGTTGTGTGAGTTCCACACTGCAGAGGAATCATCACCTCACACTGGCTTTATGTAATGCTCTCAATGCATTCACATGTACAGATCTCACGAAACCAGCTTACATCATCCAATCACACACGTCACATTCTGATTTCATTTAGCTGAGGATTTAATTATTATAACTGACTAGTGATAGACTTGTACATACTGGCCAATATTTGCATATTCTGAGGTTATTCAAAATGTAAAAAAGTTTTAAAATATTAAATATTGTGCATAATTAATGTTTAGCATATATATATATAAAGAGATGCACCGATATATCGGCCAATAATCGATATTGCCCGATAAAAGCACATTTTCACAGCCAATCAGCCAATAGTCTAAAAACAGCCAGTAGTCAGGGCCGATATATCCTGTCAATCAAAAGAGGGCTGGAAAATGCACTGCATTTGTGCTTTGTGTAACGAAAATGCTATGTTTTGATGTTCAATATTAATAGTAATTATATGAATTAATAACATTCAGAAAGTTAAGAAATATTCATTTAATCTTCAGAATGTACTTAATGCGTGTTAATATTAATCTGAGTAATGCGTTTGTTACTCTTTACTGTTTGTTACTCAGTTAGTCATGTGTTCGTTGTAACTGATAGCAGTCACTCTGAAACAAGCTGATGAAATGGAGAGAATAAAGTTTTTATTTGCGTTTCTTTCAAAATATAATGATTAATTAAGAATTATAATTAAATTATCAGTTTAAAAAGAAGGTATAAAAGGCAGAGCCCCCAAACTATCGGTATCGGCAGAACAATTAATCAGTCTCGGCAGACAAACTTAGTATCGGTGCAACTCTAATATATATATATATATATTATATATAAATAAAACGTAAATTCTGGTATTTTATCAGCTAATTTTAGCGTTTAGCCTTTACATATATAATAAATATATAAAATATAGGCCATCGCTGCGTTGGTCATGTGACATCCTGCTCTCCAGATTTCAGTCATTAATAAAGGCAGACGGCTGCAGATGTGCAGTGCTGTAGATTCTCCGTGTCCTACTTTTCTGCAGCTCTCAGCACTGCTTCACTAACTGCCACAGCATCCTTCATCAATCCCATAATGCCCCAGATGACATCAGCGGGCATCTTTTGCTCTCCTCCAGGAGAATGTGTGTGTGTGTGTTGGAGCAGTAGTTTTCCTCATGAATACTCAATGTTCCGTCGGACGCTCAGTTTCCCAGCATCACACATGCACAGGAAACATCGGCTCGCTGTTTAATTGCGATTGTGTGTGCGGTTAGACTTAAAGAGCTCTAATGAATGCAGAATGAGGCGGACGTTTGAGTGTTTTTATGGCTTCTAGTTCACTGGACGTGTGTGTGTGTTTGAGCAGCATCAGTCCTACCAGAATGTCACAGTCTAGTGCGTCTCGACCCGACACACATCACATAACCTGCATTATACAAAATTCACTCACTCACTGATTCACTCACACACACACACACACACACTCACTGATTCACTCACACACACACACACTCACTGATTCACTCACACACACACACACTCACTGATTCACTCACTCACACACACTCACTGATTCACTCACACACTCACACACACACACTCACTGATTCACTCACTCACACACTGATTCACCCACTCACTCACTGATTCACTCACACACACACTCACTGATTCACTCACTCACGCACTGATTCACTCACTCACTCACTCACTGATTCACTCACTCACTCACTGATTCAATCACTCACTCACTCACTCACTCACTGATTCACTCACTCACTCACTGATTCAATCACTCACTCACTCACTGATTCACTCACTCACTGATTCACTCACTCACTGATTCACTCACTCACTCACTCACTGATTCACTCACTCACTCACTCACAGATTCACTTACTCACTGATTTGCTCACTCACTCACTCACTGATTCACTCACACACACTCACTGATTCACTCACTCATTCACACACTCACTAATTCACTCACTCACTCACAGATTCACTCACACAAACACTCACACACTCACTGATTCACTCACACACTCACTCACTCAGATTCATTCACTCAGTCACTGATTCATTCATTCACTCACACGGTCACTGATTCATTCATTCACTCACAGTCACTGATTTGCTCACTCACTCACACACTCACTGATTCACTCACTCACAGATTCACTCACTCAGATTCATTCACTCAGTCACTGATTCATTCATTCACTCAGTCAGATTCATTCATTCACTCACACAGTCACTGATTCACTCACTCACACACTCATTGATTCACTTACTCAATGATTCACTCACTCACAGATTCACACACTCACTCACTGATTCACTCACTCACTCACTGATTCACTCACTCACTCACTGATTCACACACTCACTCACTGATTCACACACTCACTCACTGATTCACACACTCACTCACTCACTCACTGCCTGTCGTTTTCTCCTCTGTTCTTGCAGGCGTCACACACACGCTTCTGGATCATGAGTGATGAGTCTCCATTACAGACCCGTCTCACCACTGTGAGTACAACACTGCAAACACACTCTCAACAAACACGTGTCACACACGCATACTGGTTATCATACTTACCCATTCATTTCTATGTGCAAAATGGTGAGAAGTCCAATAAATAGTTGTTTTTAGAGAGAGAAAAAAAAAACAGTTCTGGTGCTTTTTTTTTTAATTCAAGTAAACAGAAATACAATAAACAGGGCACAATATATGCTAGCAGTTAAACTTTAATGATCAGAGGACATTGTTCAGATGTATTCGGTGTTGATTTGCATGCCAAATGCAGGTGAGAAAATGTTCAAACTTTTTGGAAATGGGTCTTTATTTCCAATGAACGGGTAACTATTGGATAACATGGGAAACACACAAAACCTGCAGAACATCATGAGAAACGGCTTCACTGCTGCCTGGAAAACTGCAGACTAAGTGTTTTTCTCTCTTTTGGCATTTCTTCTCTGAAAGTCCATCTTGCTGTTTGGAGACGCACTGAAAATCTGTGAGAGAATCTGTTTAATTCACTGCGGATGAGAAAAACAAGAACAGCTTGAGTTACTGGGTGTGTTTAAAATCACGTCACCTGTACCACATACAGTATGCAGCATGTGTTCGTCCACAGCATCCCACCTGGAACAATCTGGGGATGCGAAAACACTGGGAAAGGCATAGAAATTAATAAGTCTTTAAAAATCATGAACATTTTTAGAATCAGTATAGTTCTATCTATAAAAGTTAGAATGAATGAAATACACTACTGGTGAAAAGTTTGGGGTCTTTTATGTCTCTTCTGCTCATCAAGGCTGCATTTATTTGATCAAAAATAAAGTAAAAATAGTAAAATATTATTATAATGCAAATCAGCTGTTTTCTACGTGAATATATAGTAAAGTGTAATTTATTCAGCATCATTACTCCAGTCTTCAGTGTCACATGATCCTTCAGAAATCATTCTGATATGATGATTTGCTGCTCAAGAAACATTTATGATTATTATCAATGTTGAAAACGATCATATTTTTGTGGAAACTGACATTTTATTTATCAAAAGAACAGCATTTATTTAAAATAGAATCTGTGGTAACATTATAAATGCCTTTACTGTCAGTTTTGATCAATTTAATGCATCCTTGCCAAATAAAATTAGTAATTTCTTTAAAAAAAAAATCTTACCCCAAACTTTTGAAAGGTAGTTCTGTTCTCGAATCTGATTGGCTGAGAGCCTTTTCCAGCCATGCAGTAGTCTACTAACATCACACGCGAACCGTTTCACAATTTGTATCACTCCACGTGTTTCTGCCGGATCTACGCTGGCAGCATTTCTCACAGCGAGCGTCAATGGAGGATCAAACCCACTGTACAAATTACAAATACTGCTGTTACTGGATCACAGAATGTAGTTTTTAGGCAAGAATGTAGTTGTTTAGACCTAAAATATGCGATGGATGTACAGACATACAGCCTAATTGACAATTTATTTGGACGTTTTGGGAGATGCGAGCTCCAGGCTGTCAGCGGCCGTTCAGCGCTCGTGTACCCGCCGAGAACAGCTTAATCTCGTTTATGTTGATAGTGATTAAACATGAGATATAATTAGTTTTGGGTATTTCAAAAGGGCAATCTTTGGTCTTATTAATCAATTGCTTAGTCAAATTAGTCGATTTGCTCTGGAACAAGGGCAAAGTTGAGTTTCATAACTTTGTATTTTTATTTAACTTAATCCTGTACTAGAGCGCTGCTTTTGACTTGTTGTGTTTATTTCCTATTGTACAAACTTCTTATGCGTTTCTAGTGGATGTTATTGTTCATAAATAATATTTTATTTTATACAAATAATATTCCGTATTTGCAATTGTCATTTTGACGTGCCTGTGGCCTAATCTCAGTCATGATAGAGCTATATTGCACTCCTGCTCATGATCTGAAGTCAGCTTGTATTTCACCTGCTCTTAAATGAGGAAGTACCTCAGGTGAGGGAGGGGCCACGGGGAGGCTGTTGCCATGGAGAGACTGATCCAGGTTGCTCCCACTTGATGGAAAGATTGACCTCACATGAGGGAAACCCCTTGGAGGAGCTTGTTTTTGTCAGTTGTGCACACTAAACGTTCACGAGCGTACACGTGTACATTAAACAGAAAGATCACTAATAATGTTTCTTTTCTCCACAGAAAGTGAAATCAGATTCACACATGCTCTCTCCTCAGTGAGCGCACATGCGTCGAGGCTCAAGGCCTTATTCTGTCTCTAATTTTAGCACACTGTGTCCTGGTTTCGCATTCAGAGAGAGACAGGAATCGAGCTGAAGATCTTTCATCAGAGTTTTGATTATGAACAGTCTGTCAGCGCTTATTAATCAATCATCTCTCACAGAGGTAATTGTATAATCCAGCGCTGCTGAGACACTCGATAACTCTCAAACGTCTGCAGTACAGACTGTACATTCTGCAGACGTATCAGACCGATGAATAATGTATATTTAATAAAGGATCTTACAGTATATCAGCGCTGCAGTGAGACGGTAGTAAACACAAGTTTAAGGGATAGTTAAGATCATTCTGTTATCATTTACTCGTCCTAATGCCATTCAAACCTGTAGCACTTTCTTTCTGAAGGCATTTTGTTTTAAAGCAGCTTCACAGTAATAAACAGAAAAATATCAGAATCAATGATGCAAACTTCATCAGATATGAGACTAATTCAGATTCTGCTGTGCAGCAGCTCTACAGAAGATGATCGAGTTATTATTCAGATCAATTCAGTTTAGTGATGATTCAATAAAGGTGTTGATGTTGCAAAGTTCGTCAATTACAAAAAACAAAAAAATCAGAAAAGCTATTGATTAATCGTTTAAACGCAGTTCTATTAATTGGTTTTGTTCTGTTAAGATTTTTAAATATGAATCCGTTTTGTTCTATTAAGTGATTTAAATATTAATATTTTTTTTCTCTAAATATGAATCCGTTTTGGTTCTAAATATGAATCCGTTTTGGTTCTAAATATGAATCCGTTTTGGTTCTAAATATGAATCCGTTTTGTTCTAAATATGAATCCGTTTTGTTCTAAATATGAATCCGTTTTGGTTCTAAATATGAATCCGTTTTGTTCTATTAAGTGATTTAAATATTAATTTTTTTTTCTCTAAATATGAATCCGTTTTGTTCTAAATATGAATCCGTTTTGGTTCTAAATATGAATCCGTTTTGTTCTATTAAGTGATTTAAATATTAATATTTTTTTTCTCTAAATATGAATCCGTTTTGGTTCTAAATATGAATCCGTTTTGTTCTATTAAGTGATTTAAATATTAATATTTTTTTTCTCTAAATATGAATCCGTTTTGGTTCTAAATATGAATCAGTTTTGTTCTATTAAGTGATTTAAATATTAATATTTTTTTTCTCTAAATATGAATCCGTTTTGGTTCTAAATATGAATCCGTTTTGGTTCTAAATATGAATCCGTTTTGTTCTATTAAGTGATTTAAATATTAATTTTTTTTTCTCTAAATATGAATCCGTTTTGTTCTAAATATGAATCCGTTTTGGTTCTAAATATGAATCCGTTTTGTTCTATTAAGTGATTTAAATATTAATATTTTTTTTCTCTAAATATGAATCCGTTTTGTTCTAAATATGAATCCGTTTTGGTTCTAAATATGAATCCGTTTTGTTCTATTAAGTGATTTAAATATTAATATTTTTTTTCTCTAAATATGAATCCGTTTTGGTTCTAAATATGAATCCGTTTTGTTCTAAATATGAATCCGTTTTGTTCTAAATATGAATCCGTTTTGTTCTAAATATGAATCCGTTTTGTTCTATTAAGTGATTTAAATATTAATATTTTTTTTCTCTAAATATGAATCCGTTTTGGTTCTAAATATGAATCCGTTTTGGTTCTAAATATGAATCCGTTTTGTTCTATTAAGTGATTTAAATATTAATATTTTTTTTCTCTAAATATGAATCCGTTTTGGTTCTAAATATTAATTGGTTTTGTTCTATTAAGTGATTTAAATATTAATTTTTTTTCTCTAAATATTAATTGGTTTTGTTCTATTAAGTAATTTAAATATTAATTAGTTTTGTTTTAAATATTAATCTGTTTTGTTCTAAATATTAATCTGTGTTGTTTAAGTAAGTGATTTAAATATTAATCAGTTTTGTTCTTTATTTATCTCAAATTAAATAATTGGTTTTGTTCAAAGCGAGAGTAAGTGATTGTCAAAAACTATTAATCTCAATCTCAAATTATGCATAAAGCACAATTAAAAACATCAGCAGTTGACCATTGTGTTGTACAATGACTCACGTTACAAATACAATAAAAAGCGAATGATGCAAGACGAAAAAAGCACGCTGACACACAGTTTCTTGTGTGTTCTGGGGGGTTTCTGTGATCTGCCTCCTGACCAGTACGCTGGAGGAAATGCACAGAAAGCAGAAAAATAGAAAGTTTTCTGTGAAATGCACTGATGTGTGGAGCATGGCACTGATCTCAGACTGACACGCGTGTGTATGTAACAGGACGTTCCTCTGGTGTCGGGTTCTCAGGAGAACTACGTCCTGCTGCTGGTGATGCTGTGTGTGTTCGCCGGCGGGACGCTGATCGTCCTGTCCGTCCTGCTGGTCTTCTGTCACCGCTGCTGTCGAGGAGAACGACGCTACTCCAGGTGAACATTCACACATGAAATCCTCCTCATTCATTCATACTCACCTGCGACACGTCAGCGATCCGTCCAGTCCACACAGGAGCTGTTATTCCTGAAGAGCAGAAGATGATGCTGTTATTCAGTCAATAAAAACACCTCTTCATGCACGAGGGTCCATCAGCACAGAATCCTCTAGAATGTCACTGTATTTACTGGAAAAACTGGACTAGACAAACCTGTTCATTAGCACATTTAGTGTGTGTGTGTGTGTGTGTGTGTGTGTTTACAAACTCTGAACAAATCAATAATCTTTTGAGTTCAACAGATTTTCACATGATGTTGTTTGTGTTTGTTTCATGTTCAGAGCCAGTGATGACCTGGAAAAAACCAACACTACATACATAGAGGAGAGTCAGCCGACACAAGGTGCCTGAACATGATTTAATAATGATTCACAAGCAAATTAATATAGTCAAGGAAATAAGATTTTGTTGGTCGGTTTTGTTCTATTAAGATTTTTAAACATTTATCGGTTTTGTTCTATTAAGATTTTTAAATATTTATAGGTTTTGTTCTATTAAGATTTTTTAATATTTATCGGTTTTGTTCTATTAAGATTTTTAATCTTATCGGTTTTGTTCTATTAAGATTTTTAAATATTTATCGGTTTTGTTCTATTAAGATTTTTAATCTTATCGGTTTTGTTCTATTAAGATTTTTAAATATTTATCGGTTTTGTACTATTAAGATTTTTAAATATTTATCGGTTTTGTTCTATTAAGATTTTTAAATATTTATCGGTTTTGTTCTATTAAGATTTTTAATCTTATCGGTTTTGTTCTATTAAGATTTTTAAATATTTATCGGTTTTGTACTATTAAGATTTTTAAATATTTATAGGTTTTGTTCTATTAAGATTTTTAAATATTTATCGGTTTTGTTCTATTAAGATTTTTAAATATTTATCAGTTTTGTTCTATTAAGATTTTTAAATATTTATCGGTTTTGTTCTATTAAAAGTTTTAAATATTAATCTTTTTTTCTATTAAGAGACTTAAATATTAACCAGTTTTATTCTATTAATTTAAATGTCGGTTGGTTTTGTTCTAAGTGAGAGTAAACAATTCTCAAAAAGCATCAATGAAGATACGATCAAGTGTCTTAAGTAAAAAATTGCGAATTTCAAAGAGTCTGATATAAATATAACATTTATCAAAAGTAATTAGCAGTCATTTATGAGACAATGTTAATAAAGCTCTTATGATCATCAAACAGATCTGCATTATTGTGGTTTTTCATCTTCTTCAGACATCACCATCAGACTTGAGAGCGGCGAGTCGCTGTCCACTTCCAGTTGTCATGGCGATACGGATGTGGATCATTTCCTGTCTGCGTCATGCACCGGACGACGGGTCTCTTTCAACGAGGCTGCCATCTATGAGCAGAGCGCCAAAGACCAGGAAAAAGGTCGAAGGTCAGACACACTGTTATAAGGTCAAGGGTCAGATTTCCAAAGCACTGCTGAGCGTCTGTCGTGTGTCTGTATTCAGCCGATGGTGATCACATGACCAGTCGAGTTCATGTTTTAGTTTAGAACTATAAAGAACAGAAAGGTATGGAATGAAGAGGAGCTCAATACTGATCCCCTCTCTCTCGCTCTCTCAGGTACACACTTACAGAAGGAGACTTCCATCACCTGAAGAAAGCTCGTCTGACACACCTGCACATCCAGCCGCCGGCGCTGAAGATCCTCACCATCATGGAGTGTGATTCACCGGAGAACAGCGTCACGGTCACTGAACAGCCCTCACAACACCCGTCCCTCTCCATATTCCAGGTGACACACGTCAGTCTGAAGAGCATCAGCAGCGTTTATACACTAATGTTGAAAATGCTCTAGAATGCACTAATTTGTCCAAAGGTTTCTTCATCACATTGGCTAAAATGCAGCCTATGTAGTCACTAAGTTGAGGAGCAGAGCAAATAAATATATGTGTGTGTGTGTGTGTGTAGCCCACTGAGGGCCCCGTGCCAGAGGCTCCAGGATTGTGGAGCAGTCAAAGCCCCAGCTGTGCTCTGCCCGGAGACACACTCAACTTCACCCTGAACACCAGAGCTGAACACACCGGCAAACCTGCCCGATCACAAACCGTGAGTCTTTAGTAACTGATATCATCACTGCTAACAAGCAGCAAGCCTTGTTTTGCCCTCCAGGTGTGACGTCATGTGAAAGCTACAGTTGTTAAATTCAGCGCTTACTAACACATTTTTAAGTGCCCGTATTATGCTCATTACCAAGTTATTTTTGAATTGGGCCGTGGCCACTGTAACAGGGTGTGTGGCTACCATCAGGCTGAGAATTGGGGCGTGGCTACTGTAACAGGCTGCGAATTGGGGGCGTGGCTACTGTAACAGGCTGAGAGTTTGGGGCGTGGCTACTGTAGCAGGCTGCGAGTTTGGGGCGTGGCTACTGTAGCAGGCTACAAGTTTGGGGCGTGGCTACTGTAGCAGGCTGCGAATTGGGGGCGTGGCTACTGTAACAGGCTGAGAGTTTGGGGGTGTGGCTACCAACAGGCTGAGAGTTTGGGGCATGGCTACTGTAGCAGGCTGCGAATTGGGGGCGTGGCTACTGTAACAGGCTGAGAGTTTGGGGGTGTGGCTACCAACAGGCTGAGAGTTTGGGGCGTGGCTACTGTAGCAGGCTGCGAGTTTGGGGCGTGGCTACTGTAGCAGGCTACGAGTTTAGGGCGTGGCTACTGTAGCAGGCTACGAGTTTGGGGGTGTGGCTACCAACAGGCTGAGAGTTTGGGGCGTGGCTACTGTAGCAGGCTGCGAGTTTGGGGCGTGGCTACTGTAGCAGGCTGCGAGTTTGGGGCGTGGCTACTGTAGCAGGCTGCGAGTTTGGGGCGTGGCTACTGTAGCAGGCTGCGAGTTTGGGGTGTGGCTACTGTAACCAGCTGAGAGTTGGAGGCGTGGCTACTGTAGCAGGCTGAGGGTTGGGGCGTGGCTACTGTAGCAGGCTGCGAGTTTGGGGCGTGGCTACTGTAACCGGCTGAGAGTTGGAGGCGTGGGTACTGTAACCGGCTGCGAGTTGGAGGCGTGGCTACTGTAGCAGGCTGCGAGTTGGAGGCGTGGCTTTTGTAGCAGGCTGAGGGTTGGGGGCGTGGCTACTGTAGCAGGCTGCGAGTTTGGGGCGTGGCTACTGTAACCGGCTGAGAGTTGGAGCCGTGGCTACTGTAGCAGGCTGAGGGTTGGGGCGTGGCTACTGTAGCAGGCTGCGAGTTTGGGGCGTGGCTACTGTAACCGGCTGAGAGTTGGAGGCGTGGGTACTGTAACCGGCTGCGAGTTGGAGGCGTGGCTACTGTAGCAGGCTGCGAGTTGGAGGCGTGGCTTTTGTAGCAGGCTGAGGGTTGGGGGCGTGGCTACTGTAGCAGGCTGCGAGTTTGGGACGTGGCTACTGTAACCAGCTGAGAGTTGGAGCCGTGGCTACTGTAGCAGGCTGAGGGTTGGGGCGTGGCTACTGTAGCAGGCTGAGGGTTGGGGCGTGGCTACTGTAGCAGGCTGAGACACAGGGTGTTCAGCTACTGCGGGACCGTGACTGATGCGTTACATGCTGAAATTCATGTTTGGTTTCAGAAGTGCAAGCCAAAATTCACTGCAGTTAGACCTTCAAACAGGTCAAACATCAAAGTGAACAGGTGCATCGAGATGCTTCATCACACAGCTACATGCTAAGCATCCCATCTCACAGCCTTTTAAATTCATTCACTGAGCCTGTCTTTTTTTATGTAGGCCTTTTTTATATTATTATCATTATTATTTGTTTTATTTTGTATTCATTATGTTTTTGCTTTATTTTACCCTTCATTTCATGAATCTCTATACCTCCAGATTGAGGTGATGAGCAGAAGCCTGCTGATGGACAGAGATTCCACTTCCTGTCCGGCTCAGGGCACCATGCTCCACTTCCTGTCTAAGCTCAGACGACATGCCAGCCTGGAGGGAGCGGGTCCGTTCTTCAGCGTCAAGAAATGGAGACTCGACACCATCCAGAGAGCAGCGAGTCTTGACATGAGAGGTGATGACCTGAAACATGTATATATAAAAAAAAAAAAAAAAAAAAAAAAAATCATATTCTTACTCAGTATTTTTGTCTTGTTTTCCAACATAATTAAAACAAGATATATTCGCTTGAGAAGCAAAATGACAAGAATGGACGTCTTGATTTCTGAGAAATCTCACCGAAGTTTATACACAAAAACATCACAAAATATATAAAATGATTTTGCTTCGTAAGTAATTATAAACAGATGTTCAGATAATTGTGTTGGAAAACAAGACAAAAATACAGAGTAAGAAAAATGTTTTTACAGTGTAACAAATAAACTGTCCATATGCGTTGGTGACGTTTCTGCAGTTCAGTTAATTCATAAATAATAAATCAATTAATAAATTATTAAATAATTAATTCATAAAAAGCATATAATAATTAATAAATAAATGAACTGAGTAAACTGTCCATATGTCCAAACTTTAACAATGATGTTTCCACATATGAGCTGCAACATTGTTCAGAAATCACACAATCCGAAGGCAGTCTCGTTAAACAATGTTTTACACCCGGAGAGCTTTTATTTAGCTCTAAATTAGCCTGGAGAAGAGGAATCAATACCGGATCAATACGGGTAGTAGCTCAGTCTAGTTAAAGTCATGTGACTTGTGAGATCTGATTCCTGATAAATGAATTATAAAATAATCGCATTATTCTTCACCTGATGTGAAAAGTCAGTCAGTACGGCTGCTCATTTCCTGCTAATGAGTAATAAATTGCATTACATGTGGTCATTAGTGAGGTCGAGGAGCTTCTTCACCTCTCTGTTTCAAAAGCTGCTGATCTGCTGATGTGAAAGCTGTTCCTGAAGAACAAGATCTGTTAAAACAATCATCGTATTTCAAAATGCACTGATAAAAATAGTTCCCAACTGAACACACCTGAAACAACTAATCAAGGTCTTTAAGATTACTAGATACTTTCAGGCAAGTGTGTTTTTATGTTTTGAACATCCCTGGCCTAATTCAGGGGTGTCCAATCCTGATACTAGACAAAAAATAAATAATGAAATTACAAAGACAAACTAAAATGAAAACTGAAAATATAAAAATAAAAGGTAAATACTATAATAGTATATGAATAATACTAAAATAACACTGTCACAGTATCACATGATAACCTTATATTTTATTGTGTGTGTTATTTCGGTGATGCCTCAGATGCAGCCTATGTAGTGTATCAAATCAGATTTCTTTGTAGTTATGATGCTGAAGGTTTTGGACCAGAGCTTGTGTTTCTTTTCAGTCAATGATTGAGTTAATCAATGAGGGTCATCTGTGAATTTTCTTACCTGGCTATTCCTGTTCTTTTCTTGCATTCTTTTAGTTTCTCCACGGAGACGTGCATTTCAGAGGCAGCGGGCGGCCAGCGAGACTCTGGATCAGGGAGAAGAAAACTTACAGGGTGGAGTCGGTGACTTTCTGTTGCGAAAACCTCCCACTCAGGCACAGATGGAACCGCCTAGACGCCTCTCAGCTGGTTCTTTGGACACTACTGCAGGAGCTCCTCCTGCCCTCAGCAGGTACAGCCATGGCACCTCAGGAGCTCCTGTCAAAATACCCTAGAAATTAGGGCAGGGTGTCCTGCAGGTTGGAGCAAAACTCTAGTATCAGGATTAGACACCCCTGAATTAGGGCAGGGCTGTCCAATCCTGCTCTTGGTGAGCCAATGTCCTATAGAGTTTAACTCCAACCTGCCCAAACACACTTGCCTGAATGTATCTAGTAATCCTGAAGACCTTGATTAACGGTTTCAGGTGTGTTTAATTAGGGTTGGAGCTACACTGTTCAGGATAGTGGACCTCTAGGATCAGGACTGGAATCCCCTAAATTATGGCAGGATTATAAAAACCTGCTCCTGGAGGGCCAGTGTCTTATAGAGTTTAGCTCCAACCTGCCCAAACACAGTTGCCTGAATGTATCAAGTAATCCTGAACACCTTGATTAACGGTTTCAGGTCCGTTTAATTGGGGTTGGAGCTAGACTGTGCAGGATAGTGGACTTCCAGGATCAGGACTGGAATCCCCTAAATTAGGGCAGGGTTATAAAAACCTGCTCCTGGAGGGCCAAAGTCCTATAGAGTTTAGCTCCAAACTGTCCAAACACAGTTGCCTGAATGTTTCTAGTAATCCTGAGGACCTTGGACAGCTGTTTTAAGGTGTTTAATTAGGGTTGGAGCTACACTGTTCAGGATAGTGGACCTCTAGGATCAGGACTGGAATCCCCTAAATTAGGGCAAGGTTATAAAAACCTGCTCCTGGAAGGCCAGTGTCTTATAGAGTTTAGCTCCATACTGCCCAAGCACACTTACCTGAATGTTTCTAGTAATCCTGAGGACCTTGACCTTGGGTTGGAGCTAAACTCTGCAGGACAGTGGACCTCCAGGATCAGGATTGGACTCCCCTTAGGCCACATTTACACTGCAGGTCTTGATGCCCAATTCCGATTTGTTGACTATATCAGATTTTTTGACAACCAGCTTACATCGTCTTTTAAAAGAAACAACCCAAGGTAGACGCACTGACCCGCAAACGTTTCCACATATGAATAAGGTCTGAAACCCATATGAGAATATCAAAATCCATGTTCTTTTTTTCTTGCTTACATGTTCGTGGGTCATATCCAATCTGTGCCACATGGGAGGAAAAAAATAAATAAATCGGAATTGGGTCACTTTAACTATTTAATGTAAATGCGGCCTAAATTCTGCTTAAGGGGGGCCAATGTCCTATAGAGTTTAGCTCCAACATGCCCAAACACACTTGGCTGAAATTTTCTAGTAATTCTGAAAACTCTGATTATATGGTTCAGGTTTGTTTAATTAGGGTTGGAGCTAAATATATTGACCCTCTAGGAGCAGGGTTGGACTCTCTTAATCTTAAGGCACCTTACCATTCAATTTTAGGAGTCACAGTCCAATTCCAAAACGGTCCTCCATGCATCTCAAATTTTCAGCAACTGCATATGGAGGCAAATCTTTGGAAAATTTAAATGGCTTGTTGCTAATTTCTTTGAAAGATTCTGTAAAATACTGATTATTAATTTGTCAGGAACAATCTAGAACATCTGATATTCTATTTTCCCCACCACCTCTATTAGAAATATAGCACATTTTCATTTACCTTAAAATAACAATGTTTACCTTTCTGAATGGAGAGTGTGTTGGCCAATTACATCATGCTTTGGGCTCTGTTTCCTGTCTGTGTAGGTTAGAGGTAGAGGCTGTAATGGAGCTCAAATACAACACAGATGCAGTGATGAAAGACACAACTACAGCTTTCCCCTCATCCCAGGGACCTCTGGATGGTGAAGAGGATGGACAGGAGATGATGGCAGGAGCATCAGGAGGCGGTGGTGAAGAGTTTGGTCCGGCGAGTCGTCAGGAGAGTCTAGAGCAGCCCAGTCTGTACCGTGACATCTGGAGCTTGAGAGCGTCGCTGGAGCAGTACGCCTCGTCCGACCTGAGCAGCAACGACAGAGACTCCACTCGCAGCGATGCAGACAGCGTTTGCTCGGCAGGAGCATCACGAGCGGGCGTCCCCAACTACCAGTCGCAAGACATCGATGACGATATGGACGGGGATGGTGAGCTGCCGTATGACGATGTGGTCAGGGATGCAGGGCAGAGGAGAAACGGACGAGACAGTGTAGAATCTGAGAGAGGCAGCGACGGAGAGACAAACAACCGGAAGCTTCTGCAAATGGACAGCGGCTACGCCTCTATCGAGGCTCCTTGCAAGGCTCCAGAGGAATTCAGACTGTTCGGAAGTAGCTCCACAAAGACTGCTTCAGAACGCCGCCGCTTTTTCACCAATTCTGGCCGTAAAGGCACGGTTTGTGAGAGTTTTGAGGCACGGCTGTTTAAAGAGGAGCTGGAAGATGAGGCGTCGGAGAGCAGTGTAAGTTTGGAGGCAGAGGCTTCCCAAGAACCACAACCTGCGACCAAACCCAGACCGCGCTTCCGCCGCCGAGACTACAGCATCGATGAGAAGACGGAGGCGCTGTTTAACGAATTCCTACGCCATGATCCCCAGTTTGACCAGCAGGGTTCACCCTCATTGCGTCACCGCCACCGTTCCCGTATCCATCTCCGGAAGCAGTGGCAGCGGAGCAAACAGTACAGCGACCCCGGTACCGCTAGATACTCACCATCCCTAGAGCGACAGCGCTGCTACCCACTACGCAGAGGTGACAGCGCCAACTACCCCTTGGACACACGCTACCATAGTACCTTGCCTCGCATCGCTAGCGCGGCGGACGAAGAGGGCAGCGAGGGAGCCGCAGGTACAGAATCACCCGAGCCGGAAACAGCCGGTCCGGAGCAGGAGGGTGCTGGTCCACCCTCGGCTGCAGAAAGTTCTGGTCCAGACTTGGAGGAGAATGCAAACAACAGCAGCAACAACACAAGCCGACATTTCTTTTCATCGCAATCGCAGGACAACGGTGCCAGGGATTGTGATATACTGGAGAACTTTGGGACAACCGCTCATCCCGCCGATTCACATAAACATTCACAGATGGAGGTCGTGGACCTTGGTGGGTCGATGACCACATTTAGTTCTCATTTGCATTCACACACAGACATACTCATGCCAGACCCTACTGATCTGGATCAGGATTCAGACTATATGCGTCACACCTATTCTGAAATAAGTCCGTCAGACAAACTGGCGTCCATGCTGGACGATCGGCTCTACTCTAACCTGAGGACTCAAAGAGGAAGTCAAGAGTGTGTCGTGACAGTAAGCCGCACATCGCCAGATCTAGAAGAATAAAGGGCTGGTTACACCAAGAATGATAACTATAACCACAAAAAGTTTTAATAATCGTTCTAACTAAGAGAATAGCAAAGTCACAACACAACTGTAACGATAACAACACAGAGGAACGATATTGTTGGAATTTATTCCATTTGACTTTAAAGAGCTCGAGCATTTAAAGCAGAACACAACAAAACTGCAGCATGCACTTATCTTAAACAGAATGTCCGCTGGTGTGGATGTTAATATAGTTATTGTTATCGTTCTTGTACAGAATAGGTTGGGTAATGTTTTCAGATCTGTTTTTTGAATGACACTAACTCCGTTTCCACCGACAGGGTGCTGGTGCTACTAACGTCTTCATCACGTAAAAACGACAACAACTCAATCTAGCAACACTGACGACAAACAAAACTAATCACACCCATTATAATTAACATTCGTCACATTGCACCGTGGCTCTGGATGCTTTTTTTTTTGCCATCCAAAAAAAAACAACCCCAAAACATTTTACTTATAAATATCCAAAGTGATAATTTATTACTAGGAATTTTATTTGTTTAAACAACATATAATGTAATAAATTTTGTTAAAAGATGTGAGTGAGTTCTGTAGATCCGGTGGGCGAGCACCAGCACCGGTCCTGTGGAAGGAGAAGAGCAAACATTACAATAGGAGAAATTACTACTTCAGTAGAACATGAAACAAGATGAATAACAAGCATGACATATGCTGGGAACAGTAGCAATAAATAGGTGAGGCGTGTAATTTTTGTATGTTAAAATACCTTCTCGTAACCCAGTTTAAACTGTAGAGTTGAGTATAACCCTGGTACACTGACCAATGGAAAACAATCATTATTTTTGCAAGTCTGTTTAGTGACAGAAATTGCACACTTCACCTTTAAACATGCTAGAAAACCTCATTTAGCTGCATTTGAACTTCATCTCATTTTCTAAGGGACTATAGATACACTGATCTGTGGTCAAATGAACTTTCACTGTGAAACAAGCGGCAGCCGTTTGGTGCTTTGAGTCACATTTCAGAATTAAGCACGGATCATTTCTAATTAAACTGATCTAGATCACACTTTCTGTGATGTGCTTCGAAGGTTGAGATCATCGAATAAACTCCTATCATCACCTATGCTTATATATCCCACAATGCACTATTCAGAACATCCTTGTTACTAAAAGATTAATGCTAAGAATATCAGCCTCAATATCTCAGTTTTCATATATTAAACATGACACATTTATGAACATAGTTGTACTATGACATTCAGATCATGTTCAGCATTGGAGAACGCAGGGTAGGTTGTAGAAAATTGTATATACATGTACATCACTCTGAATGGCCATTTTTGAATGATAATTCCTTTGCAATAAAGGTAATTTTGTTGGTTTTATGCAAAAATCATGTTTATTGGGGGGGATCTGAAATTTTTTTTTTTTTAAATCACAAAGCAAATGAGAAGTACACATGTATGTTGAATCAAATGATAATTTTTGAGACTCATAATTCACTGAAAATATTTAGAAAAGTCTGGAATTCTGTCATCATTTCCTCAAAACTGAGCTACAAAAATGATTTTCTGTGGAACTGAACTCTTGGTATTGGTGGTATAAAGGGGTCATTGTCATGGAAACAGCCGTGTATCCGGTCAGAGGTCACACGCCAGAGATGAACCGCCACAGCTCTGCTGATTCTTGCCTTTTCCTCTCACAATAATAATAGCGGATTCTTTGAATTAATCGTGTAAAGAAAGAGTTTCCTGCAGCTTTAAAAATAATGAAGGTTTCCACCAGCCTCAGCCATCCATGACATCACTTCCTGTTAAGTGAAGTGAGTTTAAAAAAACAATAATGAAAGCCAATTTTTGCACTGAGACATGTTTAATACACATTTTGCTCATTAAATGTCATTACCGCAATGCAAGGTTATTATCTTTACCTAAAACATTTCTGTTCATTGAAATTAATAAAATATAGATATTAGTTGAAAAACTTCAAGCAAGAAATGTGAAATGTTAACTGAAATAAGTTTAAGTTGAAGCACTAAAATTATTAACTGGAAATAAATTAATTAATAAAACTAAAATAGTATCTTTCTTTTTTGATATATTGTATGTTCAGATATTCATTCCACAAAATATTCAGGGGGCCGTGAAAGTTTTGTGAAAATGATCAAAAATGCTGGCGCTGGTTGGGAACTTTTTTCAAAAAACGCTGGCGGGGAAAGAGTTAATGTGAATTATGTAAATAAAGTGTCTGTATGCATACAGTAATGACAATTTGGGGCAGTGGCATTTGCCCCCATGCTCCCATTTCTCCCGCCACTGCAGAACACGATTTCTACCTAGGGGGACTACCCCGGAGTCATGTGTCTAAATGTCATGAAAATAATGCAAATTATAGAAGCTAAAATGTGTTCCTAAAAGACGTTGAGCGGAGCATCTTGATCTCTTTAGATGATCTGATGAGAGTCATTCTGAGATGAAAACAGATGAAGAAACTCTCACCAAAAGCCAAACTTGCGCTAAAGGACGTCAGTGTAAGCCGTCGAAGGTCAAACAAACATCGTCACCAAAAAATGTGGCTTCATTTTGAACCAGGTTTTAAAGTTTTTTCCTTAAAAAAACCTCCTATATATGAAGAAAAATCATTTTAAAGCTGGATGGATGCATCAAAGCATATGTTCTTCTATTTGTCGACAGACTCAAGCGTGTGGAGCATGTCAGAAACCGAACACACATCTGTATCAGTGTAGACAGCATCAGTCATTATAATGACTTCTATTTGCTTTTGACGCGACGCTCACATCTCAGTGTAGGCAAATGTCAGCTGTTAAGTGACTGAACGCCAGTGGGTGGAGCCTATTGCACCAGTGGGCGGGGCTGATATCTTACTCTGGAGGCAGTCATATGCAAATATATTTGCCTGTGTGACATCACAGATCCCACAATATCAAAAAGAAGCCGTTTTTGGAGCTTGATTAAATAAATGCTTTGTTTATGATGAGGAGGATGTTTTAAGCTCTGAAACTTACAGGATGTTTTAATGGTAGACCTTTAATATGATAAAAATGACAAAACTATAATAGTATCTGAATGATAGTTTTAAATAACGTGATGTAATAGTTTACCAGCAATTATACAACCACGGCTCATCCAATCAAAATCCAGAGTATTTCTGGGTTCATTTGTTTTTTTTTCGGATGGTTTTTGTACAGATCACACCGTTTCATGAGAATACTTGCTCACTTAAAGATCTGAAGATGTGCAGAACAGCCAAACCCTGCAGAACGTGAAGATGCTGAAGATGAGTAACGGCAGCCGGAGCAGAAGATCAAAGGCTGTGTTTGAGCAGCTGAAGGCGTCACTGATGAGTCGACACGCTCGAGTCCTGCATGCAGAAACACTGATGACACACAGAGAAGAACAGACTGCGGATACTTCACTAAAACCTGACCGATCTGTCATCATCTATTCATCCACGTGTCTCTCGAAGTAGAGCACAAAGTGAGATGCTTCACAGAATGTTCACGTTAAATTTCATTGCAAACCTCTCTGTAGATTTTTTAGATGTCATAATTATGAGATTTCAACTTCACGTCCTCATGGAACTCGTAATTACAACTTGTAAGCTGGGAATTTTTTGAGCTCCTACTTGTACCATGTGATCGAGTAGAACGTCACATGTTGGCATCTTGAAGTTAGGTAATTATGACGTGGCGTGAACGCAGCAAAACAATCACACAAGCATGCAAATAAAGGACCATAAGCCTCAGCTTCAGTTGGGATGTGTTTTATATAAATAATACTTAAAAAATATTTATCGGGAAAAACAAACCAAATGGGGAAAAATGAACCCAAACGTCCTGCGGCGAGCAGCTCTCCGTCCACCGTCCTCTCTGAACGCGTCACAGCATGCAGTTTTTAGTTTTTAACATTGGTATAATCATCATCATCATCATCATCATCTGCAGCATATTTTCTCTACAATAACTGATGTCATTCTTTACATCAAACCATCTGCATCTTAAACTGCAGGTAATAACTGTAAATTAAAAGACGGTCTAAAACTAAACGGAAGGTGCATCGTCCGCACGCTTTGGGTGCTGATGGGGATCGAGGCGCGAGGAGAAACCGAACGGATGGTCCTCAGTGTCAGAGGAGGATTGTGGGAACAGCATTCTCAAGTCAAGTCAGTCCGTTCCAGATCGAGACAGACGAGAGAAACGAGTGTCCTGGCACCGTGTTTGAGTTCATCATCATGGCAGAAAAATGTGCGTCAGGAACAGCGTTCAGTATCGACTGCTGGGAAACAACATAAACCTGTGGAGAAGAGAAAGAGAGAGAGAGAGAGAACGAAGACATGAACACTACTGAGGGAACGTCTGCCTGAGTAACTGTATTAACACAACAGAACCAAATCGTACAGAAACACTGTAAAACAATGATTTTCCAAAGTTGTTTTACTATTTCAGTCTATTCTAAAATTTCACATTTGATTAAATACGATCATTTTTTTAATAACATCTTAATGTTACATATTTCAATTGTTTCATTTGTAAAATAGTATAAATCGCTAGTACAAACAGAAATCGTTCTTGGGCTGTTTTCAACAAACCGTCACTGATGAGGTAGTAATAATAAAATTAAATATTAAATGCTTACAACCTAACAAACATTGACCGATATGAAAATTTTGGCCGATACGATAACCGATAATTCTTTATATTTGAAAGCCGATAACCGATATATATTGGCCGATAAATGCAAATCAAAATTTTTATATAATTTTTGAGAGCCTTATTACAAAAACAAAAGTCTCACCATTAAAATCCATGTCCCAAACACACAATTATAATGTTCTCATTATAATTTTATGTAACTTATATGACAGACTTCAGCTGCACATGTTGCTCTTAACTGTGTTTTCATTTTTCAAGCAATTCATAACCATCATGGCAGACAGTGCACATCTGAAGTGTCTCAGGAAATAATCCATTATTTAATCGGCTTTAATATATCGGCTGAATTTTCTTATCGGGCCCATAGCGATAACATTAAAAATGAACATATATCGGCCGATATATCGACCATCTCTAATTTTATCCCAAAATCAAAATATTCGCATAAAGAAAATCAAGCTTATTTTCATATTATATTACAGCAAATACTATTAAAAAATTCTCTCTCTCTCTCTATATATATTATATATATAATATATATATATATATATATATATATATATATATATATATATATATATATATATATATATTATAAAAATATAATTTATTATACAATTTAAAATATATTTTTTAAATATAAAAACATTTTAAAAATAAATGAAATAAATGTATATTTTGTAAATGTACTTATGCAGCATGGTATTTGTTCATTTAATTATAAAAATTGCATCCAAAAAAAGTATTACTGTATTAATGACAATAACATTTTCCTCATATTAGAGTGAAAAATGAGACACTCATTAATGTCCAAATGCAAAAAGTCTTAAAATAGGCATTTTCTTTCTACAAATGATTTCTATCATGATCATGTAAGCATCAGCGTGATCTGCTTTAGATTCATTATGCGCCGTTCTTGTTACAAATTGTGATTTGAGGCCTTTGCATTTGCAATTTCCGTATATTGTGAGATGAAAGTGTAAACAGGTTTCCATCCAACTGCATCCAATCGAGCAGAGCTGAAGATGAGAGCGCTCCAGAGCGCTATATATAGACAGACGCAGAGAGAGAAGAGTCTGAGTCACCGGCTCCATCAGCCATGAGCACTGAACACTGAGAGTCCAATCACAACACAGAGAGAGAGCGAGCAATGGAGGGAGACTGAGTCATCACATTCACTGCGGCATCTCATCAGCATGAGAGGAACCCCACCCTAAACACACACACACACACACACAAAAATCACTCACTCTTCACACACACTCCGACTAAACTTCCCGTTTAGTCGACTATTGGATAGCAGCCCTAGACCAAGACAGCATTTATTTGATCAAAAACACAGTAAAAATTTAGGAAGGTTGAATGAAGTAGTTTTAAAAAGCTGGAAGTTTGAAAATAGTGACACTGAAGACTGGAGTAATGATGCTGAAAACTCAGCTTTAATCACAGGAATAAATGACACTTTACTATATACTCACAGAGAAAACTGTTTAAAATTGTAATATTTCACTGTAATTTTGCAGAAGAGACTTCTTTCAAAAACATGACAAGCTCACGATGAAGGGCATCTCTTCATCTTTTGCTGGATTTGCAGTCAACCTCACCTGTACAGAGGAGGCGCAGGTGTGCAGCACAACAGCCGGATCGGGTCATTGCTGCTTGCAGGTGGAAAGTTTGCGGATCTTGCTGGCGGCAGAAATGCCCTTCCTGGATGGATTAGAGGAAGAGCTGGAGCGCCGCTCGGATTTGGGTTTCAGTGCCGCCGACTCAGTCCCGTTCACACACACCGGCTTGGCCATAGTACAGGTGCGCTCTGGAGCGCGCTCTTCCTCATCCTCCTCATCCTCTGGAACCTGCCCTGTTCAAAACAACACGTCTGGAGGTTTAGTGACAAACACAGCAGCGCTGATGACTAACCCTTCCTGTCTAACCTGAACCCTAACCCAACCCTTAAAGGATTAGTTCACTTCAGATTGACAATTTCCTGATAATTTACTCACCCCCATGTCATCCAAGATGTCTTTCTTTCTTCAGTGGAAAAGAAATGAAGGTTTTTGAGGAAAACACCCCAGGATTTTTCTCCATATAGTGGACTTCACTGGGGTTCAACGGGTCCAAATGTCAGTTTAAGTGCAGCTTCTACACGATCCCAGACGAGGAATAAGAGTCTTATCTAGAGAAACCATCTGACATTTTCTAAAAGAAATAAACATTATATACTTTTTAACTACAAATGCTTATCTTGCACTGCTCTGTGACGCGCCATGCATTACGTAATCACGGTGGAAAGGTCACGCGTGACGTAGGTGGAAGTACCGCGGTAGGGCAAAAAACTCATTTTCTCCTCCAACTTCAAAATCGTCCGACATCACTGTTTTTTTTTTTTGTAAAGGCCGTTTGACTTAGTTTTTGCACGTTCGCTTTGTAAACACTGGATCGGTACTTCCGCCTGCATCACGCGTGACCTTTCCAACATGATTACGTCATGCGTGGCGCATCACAGAGCAGTGCGAGACCAGCATTTGTGGTTAAAAAGTATATAACGTTTATTTCTTTTATAAAATGTCCGATGGTTTCTCTAGATAAGACTCTTATTCCTCGTGTAGAGCTCTTTGAAGCTGACATTTGGACCCGTTGAACCCCAGTGAAGTCCACTATATGGAGAAAAATCCTGGAATGTTTTCCTCAAAAACCTTTATTTCTTTTCCACTGAAGAAAGATGAACATCTTGAATGACATGGGGGTGAGTAAACTATCAGGGAATTTTCATTCTGAAGTGAACTAATCCTTTAACCTCATTATAACCTGATCCCTAAAAACCAAGTCTTGACCCTCAAACAGGCCTTTAAAAGGCTTTAGAAAGTGAGAACCGGCCAAAATGTCCTCACTTTACTCTCTCTGTCCTCATTCTTCGAGTCATTCTCCTCCACGCTTCTTCTCTAACACCTCCTCATGAGACAAAAAGTTTCTGTGTAACGAGGATCTATTTTTCATGTAAAAATGTGGCCTGGGATGTGGAAAAACAACAGTGACGTGAGTGACGCTGCTGAACATAATCATGAAAATGCCTCTGTGCACATGCGGACTACTAACCAGATGTAAACGTGTCAATTAGACTCCACCCCCTGTGACCCGCTTACCTGGTACCGTGAAGTCCTGAGTGTATATGATGTCATCTTCCCCATCGAACAGCTCGTCATCGTCCTCTTCCTCAGCGTAACCATGAAGATCCTCCAGGTACGGCACAACCGTCATGCTGCGCCAGGGGTCCCGTGTTTCTGCGCTGGGCGGGATGGGGACGGGCGGCTCCGAGGGCGGGTGTTTCTTACGGACCCAGCTAAACAGGAAGAGGAAATAACCGTTGGGACCAATCGTGCTGGACATCATCTGCAGCCAGTTGCAATTTGAATGTAAAAAGTAAGACTGATTACCCATTGGTTAGGCTAGTTGTTCAGAGTAGCTCTTAAGCTAAACACAGCTGATTAATATCATTTAAAGCAGGTGAAACTTCAAAAAACACTAAAATCATCCACTTCTTCAATGTTTACCATATATATGTATGAAAAAAACATTGAAGAAGTGGATGATTTTAGTGTTTTTTGAAGTTTCACCTGCTTTAAATGATACACTACCAACCAGCCAAAAGTTTGGAATAGTTATGATTTTATGTTTTGGAAAGAAGTCTCTGCTGCTCATCAAGGCTGCGTTTATTTGATCAAAAATACAGTAAATATTGTGAAATATTTTTTTAAATGTAAAACAGTGGTTTTCTGTGTGAATATACAGTAAGCAGTAATTTATATCCAGTGATCAAAGCTGAATTTTCAGCATCGTTACTCCAGTCTTCAGTGTCACATGATCCTTCAGAAATCATTCTAATATCTCAGAGCAACACTGTCCTCAGGTGAGATCAAACATCATTTCTGCACGTCTTTGCGAGCTCTTCCGTATCCATGGAAACCGCATCAGTTACCTCATCCTGAAGATCTCCTCAAATCCAGGCCATGTTTATTTCTAGCTCATCTCTCCCACTCTCACTATTCTCTACTTCCTCTTCCTCCCACTCCCAGCTTTGTGTTCACGTAATCTGTGTTCACTGGAATCAAATGGAATTCACTGATTCTGTTCCCACTTAATGATTCCAGTGAACTAATAGTTTTGATAATGTTTCTATCAGAATTGGGCAGAATCTTTTGAGGAGGAAAGAATGAACAATGTTTGGAAAATGATTCGAATTTTGCAACATTGAGCTGAATAATGACACTATTGTCTTTTTTAGAGCTGCTTTACAGCAGAATTTGAATTTGTTGAAAATAAATAAATAAAGGGGCGGGACATTTCCCAAACACCAATCACAACACACTGCTCCAGCCGACCAATCAGAGCACATTGTGCTTTTCAGAAGGAGGGGCTTCATAGAGACAGGAAGTAAACAGAGCGTTACTGACAGACTGGGAAGAGAGGAGCTGCAACAATGGAGAATATGAGGAAAATAATCAACCTGTTCTAGTAGAGCCTGAAAACGACATCAAGACTGGAATAATAGATCCTCTTTAAAACGGGGAGCATATTTTCCTATTTAACTAATCAGCAGGTAACCTGAATGACAAGAATTATGTTGTTCATGTAAGTTCTGGACTGTATCTGTCAGTATGAGGACTGATGGACTCACTTGTGTTGCCTGATGCGCTGTATTGAAAACCTCTTCACGGGATCATATTCCAGCATCCCTGCAGAAAAAAAAAACACGTCAGATGAAGGAACAGCAGAGCTTCATAATTAATTACCTATGTGTGTGTGTGTGTGTGTGTGTGTGAGCGTTAGTTGAAGTTTCATCAGTTTTTGCTTCGAGATTGTGATGATGCTGCTCTCAAACGCAGCTGAACATTAATGTCACAATGTCGCCATCTAAAGGTCAAACCTATGAATTACAGCACAGCCAAGAAAAAAACAATGCTGATCCTGCACAATAAGGTAAAGCACATTTAATAATCAAGTAAATAATTTTCATTTCATGTCACCTTTTTAACCTGAACTCAGGATGCATTTCTATAAATCACAGAATGACTGACTGATTGCCAGCTACCACAGCTGTATTTATGGCCAGAAAAAGGTTTTAGTGGATGACAATAACCCTGAATCACAGAAATATTAAAGGGATAGTTCACCCAAAAATGAAAATTTGCTTTTAATTTACTCACCCTCAGGCCATCCAAATCACTTACATCTTGAGGGTGAGTAAATAAAAAAGCAAATGTTCATTTTTGGGTGAACTAAAAGTCAAACGAGTCCTGTGGTTTAATGCGCTCACCTCTCAACAGGTCTGAGAGCAGCGGGCCGCACTCCTCCGGAATAGTGTAGTCACCCTTCCCAATGTTCTCAAATAGCTTATAGATGTTGTCCCCTTCGAACGGGTACAGGCTCGTCGTTATGTTGTATCTGTGAGTGGGAAAGAGAAAGGTATTATGGGTTACTGGCATCCGAACACATTCAAATGCAATAGAGAAAATGGGAAAACTGTTTAGTTTTACAAGCAAGGAATCTTATGGATTCACTTATAGAGTGCGACCGTCAGATTCCGGAAGTAAATACTCCATTTTCTCCAAAGGGAAACTGATTTTTAACTTATAAACCTTTAAAAACAGACCTGCTGCGAGCGGTTGTTGGATATTTGGAACCACTTCTCGATACCCATCCCTACCCATGATGCAGTACAGAAAATTTGACCAATCAGAGTAAAGCAGCTCTAAAAAGGAAGTGTTTTAAATTTGATTGTCATTGGCAGTGCATCATGGGATTGTAGTTCAGAGCACCTTTGTCTGATTTTCAAATACTTTTTTTGCTTCAAACCAAACTTTGTAATGTTCCTAGTAGCTGGCTGGTTTGGTTCATGGCTTATAACACTTTAACAAAGACTTTTTTTTTTTTAAATCCCTATGAGGAAAAGTGGGTGGGCACTGATGCACTCTACTGGCCTGAGCCAGAGTCTGACTCCACCCACCAGCTCTGCAGGTCTCTGTTTACAATAAACCACGGTATGTTTGCATCACCAACAACATGAAGCTGCGCTGCTGATCACGTCTGAAATGAACTCACAGTGTGACCCCAGCAGACCAGATGTCCACCTTAAACCCTGAAAACGTGTCCAGGCCGTTGGCAATCTCTGGTGGCTGAAACGCTGGCGACCCCTGGCTCGTCCGACACGTGTCGTCCTCCGCAAAGGGGTGGAGTGCCTGGAGGTCAAAGGTCAGAGATAAACGCATACAGTCTGTAAACACATTGAGTCTGTTTACACTTCAAGATCTTCCTTCTAAATGTCCTCTTTCAGTGTTTACTACAGGATCCTAAGTCAATACGAAATAAAAATTCTTATTTTTTTTTATAGAATATTGCAGTGTTTATTATTAATGATTTATCCGTTCAAATCATTGTGTTAAATTCATGTTTCTGGTAATCTCCCTCTTGCAGCATCTCTTCTCTGATGACGAGGGCGGGGCAACCAGTCACTCACATGACCAATAGCCAACCACAACCATCCAATCAATTCCCCACGGACAAAATCAAGCCACGCCCTACATTTGTTCTTGTTTGCGAAGCATTTCATTCGGATATATGGCACAATAGAGAAGAAAAGACCAGCGCAACTTCTCCTCCATGCCGACTTTAAGAGAGGTGGACACAAGAACACAGACGGACATCTCACCTCTGCTACACCCAAGTCAGAGATCTTCAACGCCCCGTCTGTAGTGAGCAGCAAATTCCCTGGTTTAATATCTTTGTGTACAATTCCCTGGCTGTGCAAGTATTCAAGACCATCCAGAAGCTGGCAAAAGTACCTGAAAGAGACACGGGAAGAACAACAGAAAGACAAATGTGTGATTAATGTGTGAAAGAAATGAGGCAAATATCAAAAAGCTAAAAATAGACCATGATGGATAATCAAACGTCCATCAAAGTGACAGACAGATATGCATCAGAGACTCTCAAGTCATCAGAAACGCAGTGCAGTGTGTGTTTTCAGAGAAATGTGTGTTTTATCTGATGGTTGGTGTCTCACCCGTGAGCTTGAAATACTGGAAATCTTTTCTCTGGAACGCTATCCAACATTTCTTGCATTCCACAGACACAATACTCCATCACCATATACGTGATTCAGCGGTCAAGGAACATTAAATTGTATAGCGCTTTCCACAATACATACATCACTCTGTGAAAACACTTCAGGACTATAGTCAGTGGACTTGACACGAGACCAGGGTTATTATCATAAAAAACTATTTTCTTCATTGAAATAAAGCTGAAATAACATATAAATGATGTCTTTTATATTTAAAATGTGTATTAGGGCAAAATGTATGTTTAAATGAATATTATTAGTTGAAGCACTAAAATTATTAACTGGAAATGACTAAAAAAAGAAGAAGCTAAAACTAAAGCCAAAACAAAAACTAAGAAATGCTAATTGAAAACTTATATAAAATATAATAATTACATAATACTAACAATAATTACTGCCAAAAGAACCACATTTGAATAAAAAGTTGGAGTGCTTAAACCATATCCCACAATGCAACACGCTCCACTTTCCATTCCCATTCTTCACTAAAGCTGCGTCCCAATTTGCATACTATCTGTCCTAAATAGAATTTAAAAGAATTAGTGTGTCCCAAATCGTAGTATGTGGAATGAGTATTCCAAAGATACCCAGATGGTCAACTTTTTCCGGAAGATCTGTTCACACTCTAACGGCTAATATTGCCCACAACCCATTGCGTGTTGGGGCGAGAATTCTATCAGAACTACAAAAAGTGTTAAAAAACTACAAACATGGCAGATGTGCGAGACCAACTGTTAAGTAGAGAGGTTTAGATAAAGGGTTTTCTATCTAACCTGACGAAAAAATATGTTAACCACATTATAATTCATCTGCAACAGCATTGTGAACCTTAATAAAGATACGTTTGGTCGTTATCTTTTAAATGCATGATTATGCAAACGAGAGGAGAGTCTCCACATGAAAGACAAAATACATTTTTATTTTGTATTCGTATAAACACTGTGATGATGGAAGACAGGAATGGGACGATCGATATGCACAAAGTACACTATAATGAAGGAGTGGGAGCATGAAAGTGTTCTCAATGCTTTCAAAATAAAAGTCCTGCTTATGAGACATCGGCCGTGGCGATATATCAGTTGACCACTAGTAGTCAGTAAACAGTATAAGTAGTGCAGTACACGTTCTGTTCCAACCAAAGTGGATTCTATAAAAGCAAGAAAAAGACCCACTGGAATTGGAAAGTCCCGTTGAAAGCACTGCATTGTGGGGGACAGCAACTCAATACTGCACATATGGCAAATTCAGCAGGTCATTTGAGCATTCTACAAACTAAGACACTAAGTGTGAATGCTGGGAGACTGACGCAGCACAGCATGCTTAGTCACATCAGCATCACACATGCATCCATGCGTTAACACACACACGGTGTAAAGGATATATTTTCTGCTTCTCTTCGTTGTACAGCACGTCCACCAGCTGGATGACATTTTTATGCTGTAGTCGTCTTAGCAGCTGTATCTCCCTGCAGGAGAACAACAAAAAACATCTGAATGTAGACGCAGCAACAACAACCTGATGGCAATCACACACCATTTAATGCATCATAAAAACACTGACGGATAAGGTTTGAATTCGCCACAGAATTAATAACATCGCTGTGAGATTTAGTTAGAAGCATTCAAATTCAGCACAGAATTCTTTGTTATAAACCACAGAAATCAGATCAAACAGTGCTGACGGGGTTAACATTCACCATGAACTTAATATAGTTACGCTAACTGTAACCATGGTATTGTGGCAGAAATAGTCAAATGTTTTTACATTATTCATTTCAGGGTTCATACAACCTTCTGAGAGTGAAATTCAAGCATTTTTCAAGAGCTTTAAAGTGCTTCACAGTTTTTCCAGCACTTCAAAGCTTGAAATATTGATTAAACGTGATGACCAAAAACATAATTTTTTTCATCCTTCAAAGGTGGTCCCCATTTGTAAAACTAAAAGTTTCAAGATTTAGGAAAACAAACACTTGAACCTGGAAGCGCTGCACTGTGTTTACAACGTCAACGGCGTAGGAAAATGACACGGAAGAAGAAATTGTTGAATTAAGTCATTTTTGTTTGTTTTTTGCACACAAAAAGTATTCTCGTCGCGTCATAACATTAGGGTTGAACCACTGTAGTCACATGGACTATTTTAATGATGTCTTTACTACCTTTCTGGGCTTTGACGGTGGTAATTGTGTTGCAGTCTATGGAGGGGTCAGAGGATTTCATCAAAATATCTTAATTTGTTTTCCGAAGATGAACGAAGGTCTGTAGCGACATGTCAGTGAGTGATTAATGACAGAATTTTCATTTTTGGGTGAACCAAACCTTTAATATTGGCCACACAACATTTAACTCAAATTTTCACTTAATCTTTAATATTTGGCCACTTCTTTATGATAGAAATGTGACAGCCACTGTAATCTCTTGAACAAAAACATGGACATTAAACCATACAAACTCAGAGCGAGGGGTTAAACTTTTATTTTGAAATCATGATGAAGTTTTAGAAATGTATTAATGTATCGCAGCCTTTCTGATTTGACTATATGCTACATTATGATTTTTAAATGGTTTTAATATATTGTGCAGCATAAAACTGTCTAATAATGCGGTTCATAGATTCTCATCGGTGGAATGAGCCACTTCTGGTATTTTGCCGTTTAATCAAATTTTTTTTAAACACTCAAAATTCTACTTTCTGAGTATGAATTATTATATGCAGTAAAATAATGCAAGCACTGAAAAAAAGGCCTTTCACCTCGA
Organism: Elopichthys bambusa; assembly: GCA_037101425.1. NCBI lineage: Eukaryota > Metazoa > Chordata > Actinopteri > Cypriniformes > Xenocyprididae > Elopichthys > Elopichthys bambusa. Next base: position 36,122,799 of record CM074437.1, read on the forward strand.
TGAGAAATATGGTCAGGTTTTGATATTGTATCATGCTACAAGATCACATGACACACCTACTAAATATGATAACTAAAAAGTACATTTGTCACAGACTAAGCCTAAATTAAAAATTGCTGACGAAATTAACACTACCTTTATTGTTAAGAGTGTAAGTGAACATTCAGACAAATCGTGACTTTTGATCTCACTGAAAGTTTGACATGAACAGCATCAGGACACAGAGACAGACATGAGAACGTATGAGGAGAGAGTGAGCGAGCGAAATATGTGTAGTGATCAGCAGAGAGACGGGCCGTGTTTCCACACGACTAAAATAGCTGCAGGCTGATGCAAACACACACTAGTGCATGTGCATGTGTTTATCAGCCATCTGACCGACATGGACAACAGCCAACCACACTGAACTGAGAAAACACGCTGAACCATTTACTTCGGAACCATTTTCACTAAATTGCCTGCTAACATTAACTAACAAATATAACCATATTTGATTACATTTGAATTGCAAACATTGTCTGTTTTACAAGTTTTCTGAAATGTGTTTGAATATGTAAAAGAGATGGATTGAGATTGAAATCTACAGACGCAAATAGATCAAGTGCAACAAAACAGAGTATTTTAGATGTTTTCCTTCCAGTAGTCACTGGCTGTGAAAAGCCAAGCATTAATTGCTTTGATTTTTCTTTAATAATCTCAAAACATGTAATTTTAAATTAGATTTAATTACTTCTAAATAATGTTTTCCTGCTTCTTAATTACATTAATTATCAATATTTCTCTTGACATCTCTCGCTAACTATCTCGCATTTATTTCTTCTACTGAGCAGGTCACGTGCATTCTGGGCTTCCCTTCTTTAATGTATGTATGTATGTACACACACACACACACACACACACACACACACACACACACACACACACACACACACACACACACACACACACGCTTTAGAATCTGGCCAAAACAACAAGATGTCTTATCTCACACTGAGCATATGGTAGCCAAACAGAGCTTCATTCTTTAATGCTCAATGTCACTGAAGTTGTGCTGATGCACTTCCCGTTTCCTTTTACTGCGTCTCGCTCTCCTGTATTCCACTGACCTCGTTCCCTGGTCAAGGCCGGAGGCTCCGCCGCATTCCTCCGGCGTGACCATGGGAACGGCGGACACGTTATGCAATGCTCGTCATGTTCTGCGTGTGCCTGCCAGTCGAGGCCTGCTGCCTAATCGCTGCTGTCAATGAACACAGCAGCACTCCAGCCATATAAGGACACACACACACTGCTAGATTCTTTCGGTAGCATGAAGTTGCACATTTAAATTGAACATATTAGAATAAAAACAAGTTTTTAACGACTTAAGACCAGAGTATACACTATTTTGTATGTGTATAAGTTATGAGTTACAGTTAAGTGCAACATGTGCAGCTCAAGTCTGTCATGTAAGCCTCGTCGGCCAAAATGTTCATATCTGTGCATCCCAATTTGTAAACATTTTTTTATTCAAAAACGAGATTTCTCGACTTAAAAATAATAAAATCAAGGCAAAAAAATCTAATTTGAATTAATAATAATAATTAAAAAAAAAAAAATGTCTATCTCTTAACCCCCTCACACAAGCGCTTGTCAACGCTGCCGTCTGTTGTTGTTCCGTCTCTTTAGTTTTGTTTTCTACTGTGAAACAACGGCTCGGTCCAGTGCTGCCACCTTGTGAGATAACTGATTAGTGGTGAAAAAATTAAATGCGCATTTGAGACCTGCACGGTTACAAAAATTGGCATACTATTCTGGTGACGGAACTTATGCTTTAAACTCATTAACTGAGAGATGACGTGTTTTTAAAAATGTGTCACACTGCAGAATGTTTAAGGCATGACTATTTTATATATATATAAATTGTTTTAAACAGAGATCACAATTCTCCCATGACTTTGAGCAGACAACTAAACAATATAACATGAAATTTACTAGAGGTTCTGACAAAATGTTAATCGCTGCAGTCTATTTAAAATGTTTAATTCGTCTGAATTCATTATTTAAAACAACCAGGTTGAATGAATGATTCAATGACTCACTCATAACAATTTGTTTCTTTACTGGAAGAATCGTCATTTAGGAATGAGATGACGTGGGTGTTTGAATCTTTTAATGGTTAATTGTGCAGCTCTAATACATGTCTTTACAGGTGATGAGTGAGTCAAATTTCCACTTCAACAGCTTTATTATACAGCGTGCTTCACGTGAGGAGTTTGACTGATGTGACGTGTGTGAGTCGCAGCCTACGTAGAGTGTTTTAAATCAATCATTAATGAGGTTAATTTCAGATAGGATGCTGCCTTATAAGGGTGCTGTCTATGTAGCTCAGAGCTGGTCTCTCTCACGGTCAACACACGTGGACTAATCGTCTAACAGACTTGCTTTCAACCAAGACAGACCAAACACACGTGTCCTGGCATGCGAGGGTTTTGAAGCCGGTCCAAAAGCTCTCGTCTATTTAAAGCAGAAGCCCGAGGGTTCACTGCACATTATTTTAATTAATTTAACTGCTCTGTGTGATTAAACAGCAAGAAGATGATATTTCAGAGCACAGGAGGAACAGAATGAACATGACGAGTGTCAGAAAACACCTCCAGAAAACTAAAGATGAAGTGAAGTTAAAGTCAACGCAAACGTTCCACTTCTGTCATGTGACGTAATACGAATGTTCAATAAGGGAAGAAAAGAACATGGTAGATTTTCTCATGGTTAACCTGTTTTTAATGACTGTTGTCTACTTACAAGGCTGGGAAAGGCTGCATTATAATGATTAAAAGTTGTTTGACTTTTGGTTGGCATTAACATTAACCAGCACAAAGGCAAAACTATTTTTAAAATCGGTGCTACCAGACTAGAGTAAACTAAAAGCTGTTGTCTTCACTTTTGCCAAATAGGTAAGAAAACACCCATAATGCACTGGGCACGTTGCCATCCAAGGCCACTCCCACCTGTCTGCTCTGCTCAATGATATTGCTCCTCTGTGCCGTTATAGTTATTAGATTTTAATCAATTCTCGTTTTGACGAAACGATTTGGATCGATCTTTTAGTCTGTGCTGTTTTCAGTTGATGCCTGTGCAAAACTTTACTAAACATTATTTGTAGCGCCTGCCATCCAAAGACAACAAATGTGTGAAAATATTACGAAGTCTGTAAACGGGAAGTTAAGCGCCACCTACTGTCAGAGAGTGAATTTGCATTTTTATTCAGTCCGTGTGCCGTTTTTGCTTTGTACAGGTGTGTCTTACAGTATGTAGCTTTATTTTTACAAATCTAAAGTCACACCATTCTGTTTTTACTTTAAAACTTGAAATTATACAATCTAATTCAAATAAAAAAACATGTGTGTATCTTTGTTTGGATCATGATTAAAATGCAGTGGTTGCCTCTAATTTCAAATGGCTACAGGTATTTTTGTTTAAGGCCAGTTTGGCCTGTAATTATGGAAGCTTGTTTCCGCCACTGAATAAAAAATAAAAAAGGTAATTTTTATCTCAATTCTGACTTGTCAGAATTGCGTAAAATAAAGTCAGAATTGTGAGTTTATATTCCGCAATTGTGAGAAATAAAGTCAGAATTGCGAGATAAAGTTGCAATTACCTTTTTTATTTTTTAGTGGCGGAAACAAGCTTCCATATGTAACAACAAATAAATTTGCTTAGACAGAAAAAAATTGGCAACCATTATCAGAATTGGCCAATTTGCAATCCGAATCGGTCATGGAAAAACATGATCAGTGCATCACTACTGTTGTCATATCTCTACAAAACGTGGAGTTGTTTTTAAATAAAAGAAATCTGTTAATATATATAATTTGTAGTTGTGGCGCCACTACATTATTGCTGGTGCTCCTAAACTTTTGAAGTTGGGAGCACCAGTGCTACAAGGTGAGTTTCAAGCCTTGGAAATGAATCATGTCTCATCATGTAATCGATATCGAGTCGAGACCAGAACTGAATCAAATCTATGTCAATGGCCAGCAGCTCTTAACGTCCTTGGTGCGCCTTTCATTCTGATGTCACGGTGACGTTACAAATCAAAGATGAAGCAAGCTCTTACTTTTTCACATTGGCCTCTCCGTTGGGAATTCTCCTGAGTTTCTTCTTCTTCAGGATCTTAACGGCTCTGCGACACAGAGTCTCCGAGTCCAACATCTCCTTCACCTTCCCATACGATCCCTCCCCGAGCAGATCGCCCATCAGGTACTTCCCGATCAGCTTGGCGCGCTTGCGTCGGGGCTGGTAGATGACCTCGGTGGAGTCGATGCGGTGGATGAAGGTGTCCATCCCCATGAGCTCATTCTCCGTCAGGTAGTCCAGATGCTGGAGCTCACCGCCTACGCTCATCTTCTCCGGCCTCCCGCTCTCTTTCCCAATCGCTCGTCGGGAATATTTGTATTCCGAGGCAATGGAGGAGCAGTTCTGATTGGGGAAGACCAGTCAGTAGAATAACAAATGCCTGTTAAACCGCAGCATTGCTCGACGGCCGGGTCGGTGAGCCAAAAAGAAATCACAAAAACAACCTCTCAGGGAAACAAACAAGTGTTTTATAGTTTCCTGGTTTTAATTAGCCGATGTCTGGACCTCTTGACATCTCTGCAGGAACAGGAAAAATCAAATCCGCTTCAGTCAGATCCAGAACGTCCAGCTGTAGGTCCTCGGCCCGTACAGCTCCAGAAGCACGTCAACGCTCTCTTTGGTACGCTGCGATCAGGAATGAGGATTAGCGATTTCACTTCAGCATTACGGGAAATCCATGTCCAAGATCCAAAATAAATACCTACAAGAAAGAGAAATAAGAGGCAAGATTAATCAAAAAAGCCTCACTAAACAATCTGCTTATGATGAAGTGGTGAAACAGGCCTCAATGTCAAAGTGTCTGTACGTGCATCTTAAACTGTGAAACACACGTATTAATTATATCAGGGGTTTCCAAACTGGGGCTTAGAAAGGTGTGGAAAAAACACAGTAAAAATGTAAAAAATAAATTAAATGAATGAATAAACCTTAATTTTAAATACATTTAAATGAAATAAAAACTACTTCAATTTAAATAAATACAATTTTATTTATTCTAATCAGTTTATTTAAAATACATCTAACAGTACAGTATAATATTGTGTAAAAAAGTAATGACAAAGCAATAGAAACTAAAACGTCTTCAAATAACATTTTATACATATTTATAATATTAGTAATGTTTTCATACATATATAAATATATAGCTGCCTTTGGAATTTTAAAAAATATGTTATGTATATGAACATTATGATAATCATCCAGTACCATAGTATTACTGTCTGACACCATATATGTACCATAGTACTGTTTTGATTGAGTAATAATAACCAACCAGAGAGAAACATAAATGTCATAATTATAACATTAAAGGTTGAAATTATGACATAGCAAGTCATAATTATGTGATAAAAAGTCAAAGTTATGATATATTAATTTATAATTATGACTTACCGAGGGGTCATATTAATGACATTAAAAGTTGAAATTATGACATATAAAGTCAAAATTACGACTTTTTAATGTCATTATGATTTACCAAAGCATGATTTTTTTCCCTTATGTGGCGGAAATGGGCTTCCATAGTGACATGATATGAAATGTACAGAATGAAACATCATCAGACAGTAAAGTGAGATGTTTGATGATTGATCGATCGATCATCTGATCATGTAATGCGGATAATCGATCAAAGCCCGCAGCTCAGCACAAACACTCGCGCATCGTCATGAGTTCATGTGTGATATTTGATGTGTATGTGAGGGATTTGAGTGACAAACGCAATGTTTGTGTCGATGGAATGAGAGTGTTTTATCGGCAGCGGTTAGCGGCGGCGGCTAACACACATCACTGACAGAGAAGAAACTAGTCGAACACACTGACCTGAAGCTGCTCTCATCAGCACAGCTCGATGACGGACGGGAACTCGAGCTTATATTCCTATTCCACTCTTCATCCGTTTATTTTCTCGCATCTGTTCTTCACAGCTGCTGCTGCTTCAAGGCTGCCGCCATCTTGTTTACCTCCCTCCCCTCGCTCAAACGCGCGTGCGCATTCCCGTGAACGCGCTCGCCGGCCTTCACCAGCACTCCCCTCGAATCGGGCGCGCGAGTTTTTTCTTTTTTTGGATAAATAAATAATAGTAATTTAACAGTTATTTAACAAACAATACAAAAAGATAGAAATAAAGTTAAACAAAACATTAAAAAGTTTGCATACATTTACATAACTACAGCTTTCTTTTTCTTTTAAACGTAATTGTTTTTGGATATTGTTGAAACAAGGGCTTATTTTCCCCATATTTAAATAAAATCAAATAATAGAAGTAGCAGTTTAATGATATAATATTCCTCATGATAAGGCAGACAGGTGGAAAAACATAATAAAACATTTTTAAAACACAGTTGAAAGCCAGAGTATACGTATGTATAAAAATGAACTACTTCCCATGCTTAATATAAATAAAATTTAATATAAATTATGCTTCATGTTGACATTTTCCTGATTTTAACAGAATATCATTATAAAATGTTGTTCTTTTTCTAAGAACTCCAGTACCGTGCATATTTTCATACAGACTTTAGTGACCTTAGTGACATAAAGGCTCTTGATCCGTGTGTCCATCACAGGTCAGATCTCGGTCGGCTCGTGTTGGCTAAGCTGGTGATGTGGGTTATATTTAACTAGTGTTAACCCTGTGGAATGTCAAACTCAAGCTCTGATTACAAACTCACACTCGCTTTCCTCATTACAGTCAGTCTTAATGAACACAGAACACAAATCAAACAGCAGAATCTCCATGAGGACGGATGTTTTATGTTTGAATTTCTTTGTAATTCCCATTAATGATGCTGCAATTAGTGCTACACTGTGTGTTTGTGTGTGTGAGTGTACTCGTTTTGACTATACTTGTGTGGACCAAATGTCCTCACTTGGTTGTGAAAGTATTTCACAATACCACTAGACCGGTCCTTACTAGTTCAAAATCTGCCAAAAGAAGTTTTCATTTAAATCTAGTGTGTTGCACATGTTTCTGTGATGGGTAGGTTTAGGAGTAGGGGTTGGGTTAGGTGATAGAAAATATCATTGACCTGATATAAAATCAATGGAAGTCTATGCAATGTCCTCACTAAGATACCAAAACAAACCTGTGAGTGTGTGACAGAGAGAGTGTGAGTAAAGGCCTTGAACTAATGAAGCAGTAACAGGGAAGTTAAACTAGATTAACTGAAACTCATGTCATTAAACCCTGCGTTAAATACACTGCAAAAAAAAAAAAAAAAAACTGTTCTTCCTCAGTGTTTCTGTCTCGTGTTCCAGCACAAATATCTAAACATTCTTAAATCAAGATACATTTACTGGAGAAGCAACATGACTGAAGATATTAAGACTTGAGTTAATGCCTGAAAAATCTGTCAGTGGAGTCACAAAAATAAACTATTCAAAGGGAAAACAAGATTATTTCTCTAAACAAAACAACTATTTAAGTACATTAAAATATCAGCACTTAAATGTGGGTGTGTTCCTCACACAAAACTCACATGAATTCAAAAGATGGAGCACACAGTGAACAAACCATATGCACTGCTGCTATGATGCTTTTTTGTATTTTTATTTTACATTAATCCACATTCACTTTAATTGTGAAAAAGATGTGTATGTGAATGTTTATATACAGGTGCTGGTCGTATAATTAGAATATCATCAAAAAGTGAAACTTGTGTATTATATTCATTCATTACACACAGACTGATATATTTCAAATGTTTATTTCTTTTAATTTTGATTATAACTGACAACTAAGGAAAATCCCAAATTCAGTGTCTCAGAAGATTAGAATATTACTTAAGACCAATACAAAGAAAGCATTTTTAGAAATCTTGGCCAACTGAAAAGTATGAACATGAAAAGTATGAGCATGTACAGCACTCAATACTTAGTTGGGGCTCCTTTTGCCTGAATTACTGCAGCAATGCGGCGTGGCATGGAGTCGATCAGTCTGTGGCACTGCTCAGGTGTTATAAGAGCCCAGGTTGCTCTGATAGTGGCCTTCAGCTCTTCTGCATTGTTGGGTCTGGCATATCGCATCTTCCTCTTCACAATACCCCACAGATTTTCTATGGGGTTAAGGTCAGGCGAGTTTGCTGGCCAATTAAGAACAGGGATACCATGGTCCTTAAACCAGGTACTGGTAGCTTTGGCACTGTGTGCAGGTGCCAAGTCCTGTTGGAAAATGAAATCTGCATCTCCATAAAGTTGATCAGCAGCAGGAAGCATGAAGTGCTCTAAAACTTCCTGGTATACGGCTGCGTTGACCTTTGACCTCAGAAAACACAGTGGACCAACACCAGCAGATGACATGGCACCCAAAACCAACACTGACTGTGGAAACGTTACACTGGACCTCAAGCAACGTGGATTGTGTGCCTCTCCTCTCTTCCTCCAGACTCTAGGACCCTGATTTCCAAAGGAAATGCAAAATTTACTTTCATCAGAGAACATAACTTTGGACCACTCAGCAGCAGTCCAGTCCTTTTTGTCTTTTGCCCAGGCGAGACGCTTCTGACGCTGTCTGTTGTTCAAGAGTGGCTTGACACAAGGAATGCGACAGCTGAAACCCATGTCTTGCAAACGTCTGTGCGTAGTGGTTCTTGAAGCTCTGACTCCAGCTGCAGTCCACTCTTTGTGAATCTCCACCACATTTTTGAATGGGTTTTGTTTCACAATCCTCTCCAGGGTGCGGTTATCACTATTGCGTGTACACTTTTTTTCTACCACATCTTTTCCTTCCCTTCGCCTCTCTATTAATGTGCTTGGACACAGAGCTCTGTGAACAGCCAGCCTCTTTTGCAATGACCTTTTGTGTCTTGCCCTCCTTGTGCAAGGTGTCAATGGTCGTCTTTTGGACAACTGTCAAGTCAGCAGTCTTCCCCATGATTGTGTAGCCTACAGAACTAGACTGAGAGACCATTTAAAGGCCTTTGCAGGTGTTTTGAGCTAATTAGCTGATTAGAGTGTGGCACCAGGTGTCTTCAATATTGAACCTTTTCACAATATTCTAATTTTCTGAGACACTGAATTTGGGATTTTCCTTAGTTGTCAGTTATAATCATCAAAATTAAAAGAAATAAACATTTGAAATATATCAGTCTGTGTGTAATGAATGAATATAATATACAAGTTTCACTTTTTGAATGGAATTAGTAAAATAAATCAACTTTTTGATGATATTCTAATTATATGACCAGCACCTGTAGAGCAGCATCTTATCATGTGCCATGTCACGATTTCTCCTGATTATTTTGGTGTTCTTTTGTCCTGCTGTTTTTTGGTTTTCATTTTCTGTAGTTCCATGACAACTCATTACTCACACCTGTTCCTCATTAGCCTGTGTTTCAGTCTTCATTATCAGTCGTTGTCTTTACACCACTTTGTAAAGCTGTTGTGTCTACGGTTTCATCTGTGGATCTATTTGTGTCTCCCTGTTTGGATCCTTGTCGTCTGTTTGGGTTATCTTTGTTTGTTGAATAAAACTGCTTGCAATCATATCCTCACCTCTTCCCTGCGTTCCAGTAACAGCAGAAGAACCAACATGATGGCGAGTAAATGATGACAGGACCTCATCAACCCTTTAACTACATTATTTAACACTTGTTTAGCTCCGGTTTCATGCTGTCTATAGAAGCCCATTTCTGCCACATAAGAAAAAAACTTGTAAATCAGAAAAATTGTAAATCAGTTATGACATAATTATGATAATTGTCATAATTTTGACTAAGACCATTTCTTTTCTTTTATCTAATCAGTGACAATTTTTAATCTAATAGGTGACGCATCAATTTCAATTTTTTATCTAATAATTGACGCTTCAGTTTCTTAATCTTTGACAATTTCAACTTTTTAATCTAATAATTATGACTTTAAGACCATTTTAATTTTTTAATCTAATAAGTGACTTGCGTCAACTTCAACTTCTTAATCTATTAAATGACTTAGGGTTAGTTACTTGTAAATATGCATAATTTACCGTTATTATTACAGTACATGTAGTAATGTGTAACTACGTCACCTTAAAATAAAGTGTTACCCAACTTTTTAATCTAATAATTGATTTTTTTTTTTTTAGTCTAATAATTATGACTTTTTAAGTCATTATTTTGACTTTTTATGTCATAATTATGACTAATCAAGGCATGATTTTCTTATTTTGCAGTAATGGGCATCCATAGTTGTAACTTGCAAAACTTGAACATAAAAAAAACAAACAAACAAAAAAAAAAAACTTATTTTTTTAAAAATTGTCTGATGAAAGTCTTTGACTGAAACATTATTTACAATAAGATTATGATTAGTTAACTAAAATAATTCTAAAGCATTTATTAATCTTACATGATGTTAATGTCTACACTTACTAATACATGATTAAAATCAAAGGTTTTTCATATTATTTAATGGACCTGAACTGACATGAACTAACAATGAAAAGCTGTATTTTTATTATGAAAAATGGATAAAATAGTAGAAATGAAAGACTGTAGCGAGTTATGAACAGGCAGACATTTGTTGATCCATACAATATATTTGATCATGTACAATATGAACTCAATACAAGATGATTGTCCTGAATAAATATCACAGCACACCTCAAATATTTACAGTATAAACAAAATATTAAAAATACATGTGCAAACAATAAGACGAAGAGAAAAGATGCGTAAAGAATGAGCGAATTTAAGCTTTGGATCCATGACGTCATTTCTTCGTATGTTATGATGTTTTTATATGTTATACAATTTACACAACAAAATACCACTCAAACACTTGCGCGTGTGTTATTTCTTCCAGTTTAACCAGCAGGAGGATTTCAGTGAATCGCCATAATTCTGTTCAGCACAAACATGCCTCATTAATATGTAAATTAGGCTCATTACAGACTGTGACATATTCATGAGGATCCTCAGAATTGCAACTTTGCGTTCAGCAGTAATTTTGTGATTCCTTTAGTGAATCGCAGACAGTGTGTGCAAATAAACGACACTTCATTCTGGTGGATCAGCACTGGCCAATAACAACATAAAACACTTCTTCCTCAGTGTTTCTGTCTCGTTTTCCAGCACAAATATCTAACTGGAGAAGCAAAATGACTGAAGATATTAAATCCTGTTTTGACATCTCTCCTCTTCTCTGATGATGAGGGCGGGCCAACCTGTCACTCACATGAGATCCACCAATAGCAAACCACAACCATCCAATCAAAATCAAGCCCCGCCCTACATTTGTTCTTGTTTGTGAAGCATTTCACTAGTATATACGGCACAATAGGGAAGAAAAGACGAGCACAACTTCCCTTTAATGATGACTAATATCTTCAGTCGTGTTGCTTCTCCAGTAAATGTATCTTGATTTAGGAATGTTTAGATATTTGTGCTGAAAAACAAGACAGAAATAAGTCCGAGCGAAGCACTTGAGAGCAGGAGACGTCAGACTGGATTCGGCGGGAAACGGAGGCAGGAGTTGAATCTGCTCTTTTCACAGTCTTGATGAAGTTTTCATTTTAAAGATATACAAGCCGACTGTACACACACACACACACACACACACACACAGTCTCTGCTGGACTTCGGAGCCGTTAGCCTGTGTTCAGATACTCCAACGCCACTTCATAGCAGAACTTGTACTGATCCTAGAGAAAGACACGAAACGACAGCTGTAAGACACGTGAAGTAAAGTGTCACTTTAAGTGAGACTGTTTTTCATGCGCTGATATGCACAACAAAATCAGACAGGAATTTTGAATCTGGCTTTATCCAATGTTCAGATTAAATTCTGTAAATGTATGCAAATTAGTGCATATTTAATTAGATAATGCCTTATTTGCATATTCAAACATACACTCTAAAAAAATGCTGGGTTAAAAACAACCCAAGTTGGGTTAAATATGGACAAACCCAGCGGATGGGTTAAATGTTTGACCTGCTGGGCTGGGCAATGAACACAAAATAGGTTGGAAATTAAAAATCCACCCAATCGCTGGGTTAAAACCACTCATTCGCTGGGGTTAAAACCACCCAATCGCTGGGGTTAAAACCACCCAATCGCTGGGTTAAAACCACCCATTCGCTGGGGTTAAAACCACTCATTCGCTGGGGTTAAAACCAACCCAATCGCTGGGTTAAAACCACTCATTCGCTGGGGTTAAAAACAACCCAATCGCTGGGTTAAAACCACCCATTCGCTGGGGTTAAAACCAACCCAATCGCTGGGTTAAAACCACCCATTCGCTGGGGTTAAAACCACCCATTCGCTGGGGTTAAAACCACCCAATCGCTGGGGTTAAAACCACCCATTCGCTGGGGTTAAAAACAACCCAATCGCTGGGTTAAAACCACCCAATCGCTGGGGTTAAAACCACTCATTCGCTGGGGTTAAAACCACCCATTCGCTGGGGTTAAAACCACTCATTCGCTGGGGTTAAAAACAACCCAATCGCTGGGTTAAAACCACCCATTCGCTGGGGTTAAAAACCACCCAATCACTGGGTTAAAACCACTCATTCGCTGGGGTTAAAAACAACCCAATCGCTGGGTTAAAACCACTCATTCGCTGGGGTTAAAAACAACCCAATCGCTGGGTTAAAACCATCCATTCGCTGGGGTTAAAAACCACCCAATCGCTGGGTTAAAACCACTCATTCGCTGGGGTTAAAACCACCCATTCGCTGGGGTTAAAAACAACCCATTCGCTGGGGTTAAAAACCACTCATTCGCTGGGGTTAAAACCACCCAATCGCTGGGGTTAAAACCACCCATTCGCTGGGGTTAAAACCACTCATTCGCTGGGGTTAAAAACCACCCAATCACTGGGTTAAAACCACTCATTCGCTGGGGTTAAAAACCACCCAATCGCTGGGGTTAAAACCACTCATTCGCTGGGGTTAAAAACCACCCAATCGCTGGGGTTAAAACCACCCAATCGCTGGGGTTAAAAACCACCCAATCACTGGGTTAAAACCACTCATTCGCTGGGGTTAAAAACCACCCAATCAATGGGGTTAAAAACCACCCAATCGCTGGGGTTAAAAACCACCCAATCGCTGGGGTTAAAAGCACCCAATCGCTGGGGTTAAAAGCACTCATTCGCTGGGGTTAAAAACCACCCAATCGCTGGGTTAGAACCACTCATTCGCTGGGGTTAAAAACCACCCAATCACTGGGTTAAAACCACTCATTCGCTGGGGTTAAAACCACCCAATCGCTGGGGTTAAAACCACCCAATCGCTGGGGTTAAAAGCACCCATTCGCTGGGGTTAAAAGCACCCATTCGCTGGGGTTAAAAGCACCCATTCGCTGGGGTTAAAAACACCCAATCGCTGGGGTTAAAAACAACCCAATCGCTGGGTTAAAACCACTCATTCACTGGGGTTAAAACCACCCAATCGCTGGGGTTAAAAACCACCCAATCACTGGGTTAAAACCACTCATTCGCTGGGGTTAAAAACAACCCAATCACTGGGGTTAAAACCACCCAATCGCTGGGGTTAAAACCACTCATTCGCTGGGGTTAAAAACCACCCAATCGCTGGGTTAGAACCACTCATTCGCTGGGGTTAAAAACAACCCAATCGCTGGGGTTAAAACCACCCAATCGCTGGGGTTAAAACCACTCATTCGCTGGGGTTAAAAACCACCCAATCACTGGGTTAAAACCACTCATTCGCTGGGGTTAAAAACAACCCAATCGCTGGGGTTAAAACCACCCAATCGCTGGGGTTAAAACCACCCATTCGCTGGGGTTAAAAACCACCCAATCGCTGGGTTAGAACCACTCATTCGCTGGGGTTAAAAACCACCCAATCACTGGGTTAAAACCACTCATTCGCTGGGGTTAAAAGCACCCAATCGCTGGGGTTAAAAGCACCCAATCGCTGGGGTTAAAAGCACTCATTCGCTGGGGTTAAAAGCACTCAGTCGCTGGGGTTAAAAACACTCATTCGCTGGGGTTAAAAACACTCATTCGCTGGGGATAAAAACCACCCAATCACTGGGTTAAAACCACTCATTCGCTGGGGTTAAAAGCACTTATTCGCTGGGGTTAAAAACCACCCAATCACTGGGTTAAAAACAACCCAATCGCTGGGGTTAAAACCACCCAATCGCTGGGGTTAAAACCACCCATTCGCTGGGGTTAAAAACCACCCAATCGCTGGGTTAGAACCACTCATTCGCTGGGGTTAAAAACCACCCAATCACTGGGTTAAAACCACTCATTCGCTGGGGTTAAAAGCACCCAATCGCTGGGGTTAAAAGCACCCAATCGCTGGGGTTAAAAGCACTCATTCGCTGGGGTTAAAAGCACTCAGTCGCTGGGGTTAAAAACACTCATTCGCTGGGGTTAAAAGCACTCATTCGCTGGGGTTAAAAGCACTCAGTCGCTGGGGTTAAAAACACTCATTCGCTGGGGATAAAAACCACCCAATCACTGGGTTAAAACCACTCATTCGCTGGGGTTAAAAGCACTTATTCGCTGGGGTTAAAAACCACCCAATCACTGGGTTAAAAACACTCATTCGCTGGGGTTAAAAACCACCCAATCACTGGGTTAAAACCACCCAATCGCTGGGGTTAAAACCACTCATTCGCTGGGGTTAAAAGCACTTATTCACTGGGTTAAAACCACCCATTCACTGGGTTAAAACCACCCATTCGCTGGGGTTAAAACCACTCATTCGCTGGGGTTAAAAACCACCCAATCACTGGGTTAAAACCACTCATTCGCTGGGGTTAAAACCACCCATTCGCTGGGGTTAAAACCACCCAATCGCTGGGGTTAAAACCACCCAATCGCTGGGGTTAAAACCACCCATTCACTGGGTTAAAAGCACTTATTCGCTGGGGTTAAAACCACCCATTCGCTGGGGTTAAAACCACTCATTCGCTGGGGTTAAAAACCACCCAATCGCTGGGGTTAAAAACACTCATTCGCTGGGGTTAAAACCACTCATTCGCTGGGGTTAAAACCACCCATTCGCTGGGGTTAAAAACACCCAATCACTGGGTTAAAACCACCCAATCGCTGGGGTTAAAACCACCCAATCGCTGGGGTTAAAAACACTCATTCGCTGGGGTTAAAACCACTCATTCGCTGGGGTTAAAACCACCCATTCGCTGGGGTTAAAAACACCCAATCACTGGGTTAAAACCACTCATTCGCTGGGGTTAAAACCACTCATTCGCTGGGGTTAAAACCACCCATTCGCTGGGGTTAAAAACACCCAATCACTGGGTTAAAACCACTCATTCGCTGGGGTTAAAAACCACCCAATCGCTGGGGTTAAAAACCACCCAATCACTGGGTTAAAACCACTCATTCGCTGGGGTTAAAAACCACCCAATCGCTGGGGTTAAAAACCACCCAATCGCTGGGGTTAAAAGCACTCATTCGCTGGGGTTAAAACCACCCAATCGCTGGGGTTAAAAACAACCCAATCGCTGGGTTAAAACCACTCATTCACTGGGGTTAAAACCACCCATTCGCTGGGGTTAAAACAACCCAATTGCTGGGTTTGTCCATTTTCAACCATACTTGGGTTGTTTTTAACCCAGTAGGTTTTAGAGTGAATGTTCAGATTAAGTTCTGTAAATGTGTGCAAAATAAGATAATGTCTCATTTACATATTAAAACAGAACATTTCATAAAACCTGTAATACAAAAATGTTAGCAATTCTTAATGTGATCAATCAATCAATCAGGGAAAGTATGGTAAAATCTATTCGTTACGTTTATCCTACGTTCACTTGTAGTGTCTTTCCTTAAAAAATATCATTATCACAGTAACACAGAGTCTCATTTATGTTGCTGATTTATGACCTGAACCTGAGCCTGATCTCACTGGAGAAGCTTTAAATTCCACAAAGAGCTTTTGATTCTCTAGTTCTGAACAAAAGCATCTGTTCTGGATGTTTAAATCTGAAGGCCGATGAGAAGAGAGTGAAGTCTGTACCAGAAGATCCACCATGTTGGGCTTGTTGTTGCGCAGCGTTTTGACGGCGTGAAACACGTCAACAGAACGCTGGTGTCGCAGCATTTCACTGACGATACTGATGGCACAAAACGTCCCGCTGCGACCGCCACCGTTCCTGACGGGACAAAAGACAACACGGTAAATAACAGCAGACAAACAGTTAATTACTGTTAATTACTGCTTTGTCAAATTGGCAATGTCACATTGAACAGGATTCAGTGTTTGATCAGGAACACAATGCTGCGCTTTCAACCTAATAAATTCACATAGAAACATTTCTTATTGTTATCAATGTTCAAATAAATGTTAAAATTTTTGTGGAAGCTGTATGATTATTGATAATAATCATATATGTTTCTTGAGCATCAAATCATCATATCAGAATGATTTCTGAAGGATCATGTGACACTGAAGACTGGAGTAATGATGCTGAATAAATTACACTTTACTATATATTCACATAGAAAACAGCTGATTTACAATGGAATAATATTTCACAATTTTTCACAATAATATTTCACAATTTGTACTGTATTTTGTGCAGAAGAGACTTCTTTCAAAAAGTATCTTTGTTTGTAAATAAATATTTGTAATGTCTTTTTTAATGTCAAATCAGTTTAGTGAAGTCATTCAATCTAATAAAGGAAACATTTTTATATAAATGTTAACATTGTTAGTGCTGTGCAAATAGTTGTATTTTATTGTAATTTTAAGTTCTATAAATGTGAACAGATGGTTTCTTGCAGCTGTTGGCCCCTGAAGCGCAGTTGGTGTGTTTGGCCACTAGATGGGGGTGTTTCTCTTCACATCAGATAAAAACACTTGTGAAGTCAATCAAACTCCTTCAGAAGCTCCAAATGAATGAAAGCACTAATGATCATCGATCTGTTTTCCTGCTGCGATCAGAGAGGATTATGGGGGATTGTGTCTGACACACCTGTGTGTTTTTATGACAGGTGAGAGTGTGTGTTGGAGAAAAATCATGAGTATATCAGGGCCTTTACTCACAGGCAGTGTACGACCGTGCGTCCCTCTCCTCCGTCATACTCCTCCTGCCATTTGTCCACCTGATGGATGAGCTTGAGGAAGGAGCGTTTGGACACGGGCGTGTCGCGGTACATCGGCCAGCCCAGAAACTGGAACTGCTGCACCATCCGGTACCCGTCCTGCGGCTGAAACACACACACACTGTTTAAAGAGGATCTATTAAGCCAGTATTGATGTCGTTTTCAGGCTCTACCAGAACAGGTTGATTATTTTCCTCATATTCTCCATTGTTGCAGCTCCTCTCTTCCCAGTCTGTCAGTAACGCTCTGTTTACTTCCTGTCTCTATGAAGCCCCTCCTTCTGAAAAGCACAATGTGTTCTGATTGGTCGGCTGGAGCAGTGTGTCGTGATTGGTTTTTGGGAAATGTCCCGCCCCTTAACGTAACCGCCAGCTTCAACACTACTAACTAGCTCAACCAGGCCCCGCCCCTTTATTCCGCGTATGAATTATTTAAATGAAAAGAAAACTTAAGATGGAGGCGTTTCAGGAGTTCAGAAACACTGACACTGATATAGAGAAGAACTGGAACTTTGTTGATATTCAGGGTCAGGGGTCACAGAGGTCAGGTGGACTGGGTCACTGGTTAATTCTGCATCAGTTCATCTGATGTCACAGGTGAGGATTCTGACATTTTAAGCAGATTAATTGACAGACAGGAAGTCTGAGTGTGTGAGTGTGAGTGTGTGTGTGTGCGAGTGAGTGTGTGTGAGCATGTGGGAGCGTGAGTGTGTGTGTGTGAGAGTGAAGAGAAAGAGTGTGTGTGTGTGTGAGAGAGAGAGAGTGTGTGTGTGTGTGTGTGTGTGAGAGTGAAGAGAGAGAGTGTGTGTGCGAGTGTGTGTGAGCATGTGGGAGCGTGAGTGTGTGTGTGTGTGAGAGTGAAGAGAGAGAGTGTGTGTGTGTGTGTGCGTGTGTGTGTGCGCGTGTGTGCGAGAGAGTGTGTGTGTGTGTGTGATGGTCACACACCCGTGCAGCGTTGTATATGCGGAAGATCCTGCTGATGATGTCCTCCTCCAGATCAGCGGACACAAACTCCACCTGCAGTGGACCGTGGCGATGGACACCGTTCTCTGGCCAGTACTGTGGACACAACTACACACACACACACACACACACACACACACACACAGATCAGTGTAAGCACTTCTCTGCTCTTTTATTCCTGTCACACACAAAAAAGTGCACAAAAGAAACAAACAGACAATCTGAAGCAGCAAAAACACAGCAGACATCATCCCAGCACTATAAACGGCATGAAATATGAATTGACAGACACTATGAGTGAGTGAATGAGTGTGTGTGTGTGTGAGTGTGTGTGTTCATTATCCATTCAAATCTCCCATCATCCTCACTCTCTTGCCGTCATTGTGTAGTGT
This sequence comes from Elopichthys bambusa, assembly GCA_037101425.1. Taxonomy (NCBI): domain Eukaryota; kingdom Metazoa; phylum Chordata; class Actinopteri; order Cypriniformes; family Xenocyprididae; genus Elopichthys; species Elopichthys bambusa. The sequence continues at coordinate 36,141,295 of CM074437.1, forward strand.
TTTTGTGAAGGAATACGTGATGAAAGGAGCCTGTGTGCATCTGTGGTGTGGGACACATAGTCTCGCTCGGCGTCTGAAGTGTGTGTGTGTGTGTGTGTGTGTGTGTGTGAGAGAGAGAGCTGTAGATGTGTCTACTCAGCGAAAACATCCACTTCTCACACAAAAGAATCAAAACACTGTCACAGATTTACACCTGACGTAAACGATCACGCAATGCTTCATCATATTGATATAAACATTATGAACGCTGTTTTAATGTGTGGTCATTAGATTAGTTTCATGATTCTTCCTCATCTGGAAAAGAGTTCAGTCAAAGATGATTCAATAGAGTCTCTCATTGAAACTTCAGCTGAAAAAGAATCGGTAAGTTGGATTCATTTCAGAGAACCAGTTTCAACTGTCCGTTTCAATGAATCGATTCAAAACTCTGAATATGGATGTGTGTTTTTTTCATGTAGTAATGTTTTAGTAAATATATCAGTAGGTGAACATTGCTGTTTATGGCTATATATCGTTATACAGGTGCATATATAATGAAAATGAGAGATGATTCAATAGAGTCTCTCAGCAGAAAAATAGTTGGTAAGTTTGATTCATTTCAAAGAATCAGTTCAAACTGTCTGTTTCAGTGAATCAGTGTTATTTCATGTATTATGTTTATTATAAATATCTGTAGGTAAATACTGTTGTTTATGACAATGTATTGGTGCATATAAATGAGAACTATTGCCCATTTATTGCCCAAAAAACTGAAAACATGCCTTGATTATTTGATGCTGTACTTCACTTCTCACACATGTTGAATCTCCTGGAGTGTTTGTGTGAAATCTGATCGCTCTTTAAGTCAATTAAGAGCAAATACAGGAAGATCATGAGACTGAGCTGTAGCTGATCCATATACGAGCGGTACGGTGTGTTTGCTGCGGGCTTTATGGGCTTCAGACTCTCTGTGCGCTTTGATCCGGGGCTGTTCTGACAGAGCCTGAGGCTTCCGTCCCTACAGACCCGCGCATGAATCTCAATCACTGTCTCAAACACAAACTTCCTCTGTGAACGGCCGCAGCAGGTCACCCGTCACCGTTCATTATTTATCATTCTGTCAGAATACTTCCTCACGGCCCACGATCCTTCACTCCTCAACAGAGCCCGCCTTAAACCTGCTAAGACCCGCCTTAAAAACTCAGCGACCAATCAGACGCTTTTGACACACATGCCGTATTTTCTAGAATACAAGCTGCAATTTTATCATCCAAATCGTCGGACTCACCTGAGCGGGATCCACGTCGTTCAGCATGACGATAGACGTGCAGTGATAGTCCAGAACCAGCCTCCAGAAATCCTTCACTGTGTTCGGCAAAGGATGCTGGGTAACGATGAACGCGGACGGCTGCTTGTAGCTCTGATTGATGGACAGACAGAAAGAGGAACGCTATGAAGGGCTCAGCAGTGTCACACATCATCTCGGCATGTCTTTAATTCAATATTATACTGTAAAATTTTTGTCATTCTTCAATACAAATATCTAAACATTCTTAAATCAAGATACATTAAACATCGCCGTACATCCATGAGCGCGGCGTTGATGTAGTTGCTGCTCTCGCCGTCGATGGTGATGAGGAAGGGCAGGCAGCGGTCGGGAGGAAGGACGTCCATGCAGCGGTTCTTCTCATGGTTGCGCGGCAGCAGAGCGATGCTGCAGTCCTCCACGCGCAGCGTCGGCGTCACCATGTTCAGAGTCTGTCAACACACAAACACACACACCTCTCAACAATTATCAACAATAATATTGCGGTTGATTTGATGTTGGCTTGAGAAAGCCTAGCCTGAAAGTCTGAAGTAGTTTTAACAGCTTTAAACAGGACCTATAACGCTCCTTTCACAAGATATAAGTCTCTGGTGTCTCCAGAATGTGTGTGTGAAGTTTCAGCTCAAAATACCCCACAGATCATTTATTATAGCTTGTCAAATTCGCCCCTATTTGGGTGTGAGCAAAAACACGCCGTTTTTGTGCGTGTCCCTTTAAATGCAAATGAGCTGGCGCATTCCAGAAGAGGGCGGAGCTTTAACAGCTCAACAACAACAAAGCAGGAGAATCTCACGCAGCCAAAATGACAAAAGTGTTCATCCTTACATTGTTCAAACCGGAGTCGACACTGATGGAGAGACTCAGGAAGAAGTTACAACTTTTAGACGTTTCTGAATGGTTAGTGGATAAATTTATGTAGTTGCTGTGGAGTTGATTCAACTCATCCACTAGCATGTGCCGTCATCTTTTGTGCAAAACCCGTATGGACGCCCACTATACATAGCGTACCTGTTTGCTGTTGATGGTCTAATATTTTTAGTTAGCAACTGAGCTTGCCAGGGTCAACTTCAGCTAACGCGACTCTAAACAGTGTCCAGTGCTCGTCTGTGCAGCCGACGGCAGAACAGTTAGCATGCTTTGCTCCAACTTTTGTCATGGCGTTAGAACTGGTACACCGCTGTTGCTTGCGAAAACAAAATGGCGGCGCTGTGGGTGGAAACATGCAGATTAAGGGGCGGTAATATTATAATAAGATCCCCTTGTGACGTAGGAAGCAAAATCAAAGCGTTTTTTCACATGCTTGCCAAAACAAAGTTACTGGGTTGTCCTTTTTCACATTTTCTGGGTTGGTAGACCCCATTATAGCACTTAAACACGTCTTAAACATCCCCTTTAAGTTTGAAGGATTTAAGTTTATAGTTTTAGGTTTTAATTTAGCAGTTTTAATGGATGGATGGATGGGAAAACCATAAGTCCAATCAGTTTGAAAGGAAACCCACAGTAGAAACAGAGTTTGTTGTTTGAACAGAAAAATAAACCTGATATTATCTGCTTCCAATATTGGCCTAATCAAATAAATGGTGATAATTTATTTAAAAAATGGCCTGATACTGATACGGTTTCAGCATATTGCGATATGTGATATATGTGATATATTTTTTTCACCAGAGTACTTTGTAAAATCAAATCAAGCAGCTTCAACTCTTTCATATCTTCAGCTCTGAAACTGATTACAAATAACGTCAGAGATGTGAAATTATTGTTATTATTTTTTTTGCACAAATGTCACCAAGTTTTGAGTAAGATTCTTCTCTCACCCTGAACTCCTCTTTGATTGGACTGGAGTTGGTCTGAGGGTCCAATCGGTTCATGTCGTAGTAAACAGAGCGAAGCTGATTGGCTGGGATGGTGGTGTCGCCGCAGAGACACGCCTCCAAAATGGCATCATGGATAAAGACATACTGCTCCTGACAACGACAAGAAATGAGATCCAGTACGGCTGAAAACAGAAATCTTATCAGATCTGTAGAGACTCAACAGTTTGAGGGCTTTTATTCATCAAGGATATACTAAATCAATCAAAAAGTGACAGTAAAGACATTTATAATTACAAAAAGAGTCTATTATTTCGGACAAATGCCGTTGAATTCATCCTGACAAATAGAAAGTATCACATTAAGCTGTTTTCAAATGTTTCTTGAGCAGCAAATCATCATATCAGAATGATTTCTGAAGGATCATGTGACACTGAAGACTGGAGTAATGATGCTGAAAATTCAGCTTTGATCACTGGATATAAATTACAATCTACTATATATTCACATAGAAAACAGCTGATTTACATTTTAAAAATATTCCACAATTTTACTGTATTTTTGATCAGCCTTGATCAGCAGAAGAGACTTCTTACAACAACATTTAAACATCTTACTGACCCCAAACTCAGTGTATGTCATACAAAATATCGCTGTGTAATGAATCTGTTGGTTTCCTCCATCGCTGTGCTGGTTTCACGTCTCCCAACATCCTTCATCTGTTTTGTATTCATGGAATTTGTCAGCGTTGAAAATGCAGATGCCACTGTGATTGCTCTCATTTGTTTCACGAGGGATTTAGACGGCGTGAGGCAGAAAGAACATCAAACTTTATTAGCGGCGAATCATCAAAGCATCTCAATATTGAAATCAGAAGCTTTCGCCCCAGCGACTCGAGCCGTTTGATGGAAATCACTGCTGAAGTGACATTTCCAAACCATCTTGGCCTGTCACTGTTGACTAGATTGCGAGGACGGGGTCAGCGCGTCTCTGATTAGGCATCTGCTGCAAACTTTGACCTTTGCGGCGGTGCATCAGAATCCAGCCGCGCCTGAAAACGATGCGATGCTCTAATGAGCGAACGCTCGCTCGTCTGTGTCGTCGCAAATTATCAGTGACAGTTCAAACGCGCGTGTAAAAAGGTAACAAGTGCCCGCAGGGCGACAAAGCGTGCCAAAACACCTGCGAGGGAAACACACACACGCCTCTGAAGGTCACTGAACTTAAGGAGGGTGAATCAGGCAAACATTAGTGCAGCACTTCTCAAATACCAATCCAGACGTCATCTATGAAACATGCGGCCGTTAAACGTAATGATGCCAGAATTACAGTGAAACGGTGCAGCGAGTGAATCCAGATGGCGTGCGTTCAGGACACCGGAGAGATCTTCATTTGCAGCCATACATAAACCCGTCAGGAGCACTATAATCTGCTTTCGTTACTCAAACGCATTTACCGCTCTCACACGGGAGGCGCGTGATGTTGAGAGTGTTTATGAGATGCTAACAGGTTAAAATAGCAGCGGCGTGTTTGACATGCTGGAATCAGGAGGACTCGAGTGCATTTACAGCGCTTTAACGCTCTCGCATGAGGATTTTTCTGTTCTAAAAGCCTCTTTGTGCATTCATTTCTATTTATATCTCTGTTTTTTTTTAGGCAAGACACTACAGGTGAACAGAATAAAACTGAACTACACAGCAAAAAAAGTCTTTTGTGTCATTTTCCAGCACAAATATCTACTGGAGAATTATCTTGTTTGCTGAAACAAGTCATTTTGCTCATCAAGTACTAAACCTTAAATATTTAAATCATTAATAAGGATTAATATATTGTAAATATAAATCAAATGCAACATACTGAACTGGTATTAACACCCATACTCTCATCGTTTTCACATTTACTCGACAGGCTCAATGAGGCAAAGGTCAGAGGGCAAAGGTCAAAGGTCAAATACCTCGGTCTGGACCATGTTGACCCTGCGCGATCGCAGCTCCCTCACGCAGTTGTAGATGTCGACCACACCCTCCCGCTCCGCCATGTCCAGCATGATGTCAATCACGATGAAGCAGCCTGTTCGCCCCGCCCCCGCACTGTGAGGCGACCAATCACAACACAGATTGAGGTCAACAGAGATAACATAATATAATATAATATATAATTGTATAAAGCGCTATAGAAATCATTCCGAGGACATTCAGAACAGAATCTCTGAGTTTATAAGTGTGTCATGTGACTGCAGATGATGATGATGTCATACCTGCAGTGGACCACGATAGGTCCGGCGTTAGTGGGTGATTTGGCCTTGACCCTGCGTACGAAGCCCAGCAGACCCGTCGAGTGATACGGGACGCCGTGATCTGGCCAGCCGGTGAAATGGAACTGGCTGATCTCACGAATCTCATGAGCTCCTCGCTGCAGACGAGATGTATTGTATTAAATTCATGTGTCTCGTAATCTTGAATCAGAATAGCATCTCTTCTCTGATGACGAGGGCGGGGCAACCTGTCACTCACATGAGATCCACCAATAGCAAACCACAACAAAACTCAAAATCAAGCCCCTCCCTACATTTGTTCTTGTTTGCGAAGCATTTCACTCCGATATACGGCACAATAGGGGAGAAAAGACGAACGCAACTTCCCTTTCATGATGACTTTAAACAGCCTCAGTCAGCAGGAGTGTGTGAAGAGCGTTACTCACCTTCTCCACCGCAAACGTTCTGATCACGTATTCAGACAGAAGCTGCGTTTCGATCAGCGTCACCTTGATGTCTCGGTAGATCTCGGTGTCGTCCGGCCAGTATTTACAGCATTTCACCTGTAAACAGACACGAAAACAGACTGTAACCAGAGCTCAGGTGTGAACAGGTGCACAGGTTTGAGTCCGGCTCGCAACCTGATGAAGCCACTGTAACCCCGTTTTTAGTTATTTAAACATTTAAAGTGTTTTTACAAACAAGTAGAATAATTAAATTAAAATAAGTAAAATTAAATTATGTAACCAAATATGCAACTAGTTACAATAAATTATTTGGAGCTTCCTTAATAATAAATAAAATTAAATAAATTAAAATAAAAATTAAATGAAATGATGAAATGAAATAAATAATAAAAATGAAAAAATAAAAAAAATAAACAAAGGAATGAATAAATAATTTAAATAAAATAAAAATCAAAAATAAAATTAAAAATAAAATGAAATGAAAATAATAAAAAATGAAAAAATAAAATAAATTAAAATGAAATGAAGAAATAAATAATAAAAAAATGAAAAAATAAAATAAAATAAACAAACAAATTAATAAAAAAATTAAATAAAAAAACTTAAATTAAATAAAAATCAAACTAAATAAAATTAAAAATAAAATTATTAAAACAAATTAAATAAATTAAAATGAAATGATGAAATAAAATAATATTATATAATAATAATAATATTTATAAACAAGTTTTGTGTTTTGTCAGTACAATAATTAAATGAAAATAACAGTAATGCTACAATAATTGGCCATATGATATTAGTTATTTGGTACTTTCTTAAGACTTTTACTAAAATAAAATAATAAAATAAAAGCTAGTTATACATTTTTACACTTTTAATGAATGAATGTGTGTTCTCACACCTAAATCATTATTTCTATATTCTTTATATTAGCCATAAAACAGTGCATAATAAATAAATAATTTAAGCTATAGATATAATTCAAATGAAATCAAATTAATGCATTCAAAAGAAGATATGAGGAAAAGTTGATCAAAAGAGAAAAAAGGACAAGAAGAGAAAAAAGTGCAGTGAAATGAAAAGATATTAGATTTCTACACTTTCTGAAGAATATGTGAATGATGCATAAGTGATAATGTGGAGCGTGGAGTTGGTTTACGCTCCAGTCCTCAGAAACACTTGAGCGAAGCCTGTCATGTCTGACCTTTCGTCTGAAACGGTGCAGTGCGATCGCGCTCGGTTTCAAATGTCACCTGATCACATTAAATTAAATCTTAACCAGAGGTGTAGAGGCTGCGGCGTCGTGATTAACAGATGTATCGATCCAGAACTCTGGCTCCAGATCAATATGCTGTGGATGAAGGAATGATGGGATCGTCCTCCGTACGGCACTAATTTGAACAGCATTAGCTCTGATTGATTCGATTTCTGAAACTATAAGCAGCACGTAAATCGCGTCTGACCCCAAGTCACTCGCCCCAGCGCTTCTGTAACCATAGCAACACAGGTATCTGCAGTAAGACCAGGGTAACCACAGGTAAACGGATATTAATAGGTTCGTATGTTTCAGAGAAACACTTACAGCATTTGCAACAAACAGTTTCATCTAATAACTCTAAAATGTCAAGTGAGAAATTAGAAATGTTTACACCTTTAATTAATTTGAGCTCATTATTTTCAAATGAGTTTTTATGTGACTAAAAATGCTACAGTAGATATTACTTGATACTAGTTACAGTGAATTATTTGGTGCTTCCTAAAATAAAAAAAAATAAAAAAATAAAATAAAATAAAATAAAAAAATAAAAAAGTAGAAAAATTAAATTAAAATAAATAAAATTAAAATAGTTACAATTAATTATTTGGTGTTTACTAAAATAAAAAAAAAAAAATAAAAAAAATAATAAATAATAAATAAATAAATAAATAAATAAAATAAAATAAAAAGTAGAATAATTAAATTAAAATAAATAAAATTAAAATAGTTACAATTAATTATTTGGTGTTTACTAAAATAAATAAAAATAGATAAAAATGATAAATAAAAAAATAAATAAAATAAATAAATAATAAAATAAATAAAATTAAAAATTAAAATAATTAAAATTAAAATGTGACTAAAATTGCTATAGTAGTAGGACATTTGATACTAGTTACAGTGAATTATTTGGTGCTTCCTAAAATAAAATAAAATAAAATAATAAAATAAAATAAAATAAAATAAAAAAGTAGAATAATTAAATTAAAATAAATAAAATTAAAATAGTTACAATTAATTATTTGGTGTTTACTAAAATAAAATAAAATAAATAAAATAAAATAAAAAATAATAAAATAAAATAAAAAAATAAAAAAGTAGAATAATTAAATTAAAATAAATAAAATTAAAATAGTTACAATTAATTATTTGGTGTTTACTAAAATAAAATAAAAAAATAATAAAATAAATAAAAATAAATAAATAAATAAATAAAATAAAAAGTAGAATAATTAAATTAAAATAAATAAAATTAAAATAGTTACAATTAATTATTTGGTGTTTACTAAAATAAATAAAAATAAAAATAGATAAAAATGATAAATAAAAAAATAAAAAAAATAAAATAAAATAAATAAAATAAATAAATAAAATAAATAAAATAAAAAATTAAAATAATTAAAATTAAAATGTGACTAAAATTGCTATAGTAGTAGGACATTTGATACTAGTTACAGTGAATTATTTGGTGCTTCATAAAATAAAATAAAATAAAATAAAATAAAAAAGTAGAATAATTAAATCAAAATAAATAAAATTAAAATAGTTACAATTAATTATTTGGTGTTTACTAAAATAAAATAAAATAAATAAAATAAAATAAAAAATAATAAATAAAATAAAATAAAATAAAAAGTAGAATAATTAAATTAAATAAAATTAAAATAGTTACAATTAATTTTTTGGTGTTTACTAAAATAAATAAAAATAAAAATAGATAAAAATGATAAATAAAAAAATAAAAATAAATAAAATAAAAAATAAATAATAAAATAAAATAAATAAATAAAATAAAAAATTCAAATAATTAAAATTAAAATGTGACTAAAATTGCTATAGTAGTAGGACATTTGATACTAGTTACAGTGAATTATTCCATAAAATAAAAAAATTAATAAAATAAAATAAAACAAATAATAGTTTTGATTAGTTACTTAATGCTTCTCATTAAATCATTAAACTCCAGACCAACTCAGCTGGACTTCACTTTTTCATGCAGAGCTGCTTTATATTTGAACTTAATTTCATAATTAATATATTTTACACTGATTTCAAGAGTCTTTTAGAGCTGCTTTACAGTAGAGCTGAATTCTGTTTGCATCACTGAATCATTATTTTCTGTTTATCACGGTGAAGCTGCTTTGAATCAATCTGTATTGTATAAAGCGCTATAGAAATAAAGCCGACTTGACTAGTCAACAAACCTGCACGCACGCACTTCATTAATGTCTGTCAACCAATCAGAATGAAGGATTCAACCTATAACGTCTTTTACTGCATAAAGCAGGAGTGTCTGATGGGTTTCCTCGTCTCCTGACAACTGTCAGGGATGTAATTCACACATTAATGTTCTCATTCACACATTACACACAGCTAAATGAGTTCTGCACTTCCAGATGTGACATCGATACCCGACCTTGCACCTCACAGAGCGACCGGACCGGATCAGAACACGCCTGGAATTATCTTCAGCGTTAACTCCATTAGAGTTCTCATGCAGCGCTTGAAACAAAACCTCATTATGTGGCAATATAATCCAGTCAGCAGAGTATTTCAGTATTACAACACCAGCACTAAATAACTCTCACACTGAAAATTGTTGTGTTCCAATCCAATACACGAATAAACATAAGCACAACATATATGACAACATGATTACAAAATTCACTTTGCCGTATATGACAACTAGCACAACACCGGCACGCCGTCGGAGAGAGAGAGAGTGCGGAAAACACTGGGAATTGTGACACTTCTGAGAGATACATTGAGTGCGGAAATTCAATTTTCTCCACCATCATTAGAGTGGGAATGTGATTGGAGACACGAGAGTCTCCCGCTGAAACGCTCCTCCACAATGACTCCATCTGCAGCTCCTCTGGGTTTATATGACAGAAAAACCATCATATTATTTCAGCAATTATAGGACGGATTCTGTTTGTCTGCATGTGTTGGTCTTAATGGTGTTACTTGCATGCTCTGAAATGAATTATCACATTAAAATATAGGAAAAAAAATATCTGTATCAGTACAAACTTTGAAATCTGGCTTGACAAAGTCTGTCCAAAACTTATATAATCTGAAGGTTATGCAGCATTAAGCATTAATACATTAGGGTTTGAAAGCTAGACAGACCATTCAAAAGACCAAAGCGACAGTAAAGACATTTATAATGTTACAAAAGTGACACTGAAGACTGGAGTAATGATGCTGATACACAGACAGACAGATAGATAAAATGATATATAGACAAACAGGCAGGTGGAGTTTTATTAGTGTTTAGCTTGAGAAAACTGCATGAGAACCAGGATTTGATCTCATCTAACCAGTCCAAGAGTGAAGAAGAAGAGTAGAATTAGACTTGGGAGACAAACAGAGCTCAGTGTCATCAGCATAGAAGTGGAAATTAATACCAAATTTCCTCAAAATATGACCAAGATAAAAAATAAAAGAGGGCCCAAGACAGAGCCTTGAGGAACGCCAGTGGTAAAAGATTAGGAATATGATCTGTAATCTTTAAATTGGACAAATTCAGTGCGACCGGAGAAATAGGATCTAAACCAAGTGAGAGGGACACCAGTAATACCAATAGAGATTCATCTATCTAAAAGAACTTGATGAGAAATGGTATTGAAGGCCTCATTTAGATCAAGCAAGATAAGTGTAGATAAGAGTCCAGAATCAGCAGATCATTGGTAACTTTTACCGTGGCAGTCTCTGTACTGTGTAATGGACTGAAATTGTTCAAACAGATTGTTTTTTAAAAGGTGAGCACAGACCTGAGTCTTAAAAGAAGAAGGAACAACACCTGAGGTGAGAGAGAAATGTATAATATCCGTTATTAGACCAGATAATGAAGGTAAACTGGCTTTGACCACGGGACAGGTGGAAGACTTAAGACCAGATATTTCATCAACGTTCAGAAGTTCAAAACTATAAAGTTCACGGTGTTTTGTCTCCAGCAAAACAAACTTGCTCTCTCTCTCTCTGCCCTGTAGCATTCATCTAATATGCCACAAATCTCCCAGAATGCCTGAGTTCAGTGTGGACGCAGATGGGCGTCAGTGGAACGCAGCAGTGGGTTTATGGGTCTCCGTGGGGAAGCCCGCCGCTCGCGCCCACATTAGATCAGCATCATGTAACAGACGGCCCGCGGCACCGCACATCTGCACATCTGCAGCGCTGGACCAGAGGAGATCTGAGACTGCTCACATCCTCCATTCATCTGTTCTGATCAGTCAACCATTACAATGAACTAGAACGCTTTACGCAAGAATTAATTATTATGATTAGCAAATGTATTGATTTTATTCCGGTTTATAATATGTGATTTTAGATGCTCTTCCAATGTTTGAGCATTTCATATTTTAAGAGCAAAACTCTACTGTGAATGAGAGAGCTGTAAAAGGTCATAATGAAGTCTTAATGCATCCAGTTCTACTTTTAAACATAATTAAACTAATCGGACTGTTAATGACTATAAATTAATAAGCTGATAGAGAAGCTTTTCTCTATAAACTAGATTCTGTTTTCAGTGTTGAAATGGGTAGATGCATTGACAGCATTACATAAATAAATGTTTTATTATTTATTGGATGGATATGTATGTGTTCAGATAGATAGATAGACAGGTGGCGTTTTTTCTCAGTATTTCACTTGAGAAAATTGCACAAGAACAAGGATTTGATCTCATCTAAACAGTCCAAGAGTGAAGAAGAAGAGTAGAATTAGACTTGGGAGACAAACAGAGCTGAGTGTCATCAGCATAGAAGTGGAAATTAATAGCAAATTTCCTCAAAATATGACCAAGATAATAAATAAAAGAGGGCCCAAGACAGAGCCTTGAGGAACGCCAGTGGTAACAGATTAGGAATATGATCTGAAATCTTTAAGAGACAGATAGATAGAAAACAAAGAATGAAAGCAGTTCTTCAGCAGTGGCTATTAAACGTCTCGTATTTCTATATAAACCACAGTTCTATTATTACAGTCACATGATATCAACTGCAGCATTTCTCTGTCTGTCTGTAGATACGGGGGTTTGTGCCATTTCACGGCTGTCTGATAATGAGCTCCATTGATTAGTTTCTGGCCAGTTCAAATTGATGAAGCCCAGAATGCATCATTTACTCAGCAAGTGATCCTCAGGGAGTCGATCTCACACACTCATCTGAACTTCAGACACGGACGGAGGACGGAAACAGATTCACACCAGCCGATGAACACACACACACTTACTAAAAAAAGCTGTAAAGGGAAGCTGTACTGATTTGAGATGCAGGTGTTCGTAACACACAAGAGCACATGGTCATCACGACATCATCACCGTTCCACACTCACCCTGCCAACTTCCACCAGGTTGGTCACCATGACGATGGTTGCCGTGTTCTCTTGCCACACCATCCTCCAGAAGTCAATGACGGTCTCCTGCATCGGTCCTGCAGAGAAAACACACACACACACACATCAGACCTTTATTGTGTTCAGCATAATTGAACACGGATGGGAGTTATTCCATTATGGAACCAATTAATCTGAATTAATATTGTTTTTAATCAATTGTCGACTCTAAAAAGAAAATTACTTGATTAAAAGTGTTGTGATGTGAGCAGCTGGAGGAACGTTCTGCTCTTACACAAAATCACCATCAAACAAACACAGGACTATCCAAAATAAGTATATTTTGTAGTGTATATTGCCAAGAACACTGAAAAAAATATTCATTTATTGTATCCATGACAAGCTTCATGGAACCCACATATGAAGATAAGAGCAGAAAAGATCGACACTGGTTCTTGTTCACATTCAGGCTGTACAAGCGTCTCCATGTTCAGCAGTTTGAAATGGTAACGGCGTGTTTCTCAAATGTCTTCACTCGCTCCCACTCCGCCTGCCCACGAGCCTCAGGGGATGATGGGAATGATTGGAGGCGAGCAGGACATCTGCTGAGTGGGTTTGTAATGCCACACCGCAGCCTGTCAGAAACACACGCGCTCGTCTTCAACATTTACGCGTGATAAAACACACCGAATGCCCAGCGTCTGCATGACACGTCTGCGTTTCGGAGCAGTGAATGATCTCGGACGGAGAACCGCTGGAGGAACGTCTGAGCCGACTGAGGACAGCGCCACCTACTGATCAACATCTCAAATCTTGCTATTGTTAAGTGTTTGTGCTGGAAAACAAGACAGACATGCTGAGGAAGAACAGTGTAAAAAAAGATTGCAATATTGGTCAGATCAGACTGATGATAATAACTAAAAATACTCATATTAAAGCAGCAGGGTGCTTCTCTCTCCATCCAGCTGAGAGACTTTTACAAAGAACACCCTCATAATGACACACAGCAAACGCTCCGAGCTCAAAGTCGAGAGTTCCCAACGTGCACCTGGTGCTTCATTCCCAGAATATCTTTAACTGCAAATTTCCAGAAAAAACAAATGTGCTACTAAAACTTATTGGAGAAGTTTCAGCAAAAAAGAGAGAGAGAAAAAAAACAAGAGAAAACTTTATGCTGAAGTGTGAAGATTCTGCCAAAAAGGGGGAAAAACTGCACACACATCCCGTATCACAAACGTCAGCTGTCAAGAGATGCTGACAGTCATTTCTGGAAACACACCATTTTTCATCTGATGTGTGTGTGTGTGTGTGTGTGTGTGTGTGTGTGTGTGTTGCTGAATTCTCCTACAACCAGCATAATATAAAACCCACTGATAGACACAAAGACTCTGTGTGCTCATTAATATTACATGGTAGTGACACACACACACACACACACACACACACACACCAGCGCCGCTCACCTGCTTTAACTATAACACAACTAGAACCAATCAAAACATCAAGCGGAAATTAGAGAAAGAAAAAGGAAGTCAGTGCTCAACCTGCCCTGATCGTCAGAGTGTTGTTATGTGGTTGCTAAGGTGTTCCAGATGGTTGCTAGGTGGTTACTAGGGCATTGGTAGTGAGTCTGATCACTTAGTGAAATACCAAACATGGTTTGAGGAATCATTCATATCTGGAGCACAAACATTGCAAAAAACTCTGTTCTTCCTCAGTATTTTTGTCTTGTTTTCCAGCACAAATCCTTAAATCAAGATACATTTACTGGAGAAGAGAAATGACTGAAGATATTAAGAAATGAAGTGCATTTTTGCATTAAACAAGAACAAATATCTGCCAATGGAGTCAGAAAAATAAACTTAATTCAAAGAGGAACATGTTTCTTTTTAATCACAAACTCACTTCATTTTGACCCATTTTTCATTAAACAAGACTTAATATCTTCAGTCATTTTGATTCTCCAGTAAATGCATCTTGATTTAAGAATGTTTAGATATTTTTACTGGAAAACAAGACAAATATACTGGGTAGGAAATTTTTTTTTTGCACATGACTATCAGCACTATCAGTGAAGACTGGTTTAGGGAAAGTTACTGTTGATTTACTATTTTTTTTCAGTTTTTTTTACATTGATCTAATGACTGTGAGCTCAAGCTGCTGCTGAGAGTCCAGAGCTGCACTTACTGCCAGTGAGTGTGTGTGTGTGTGTGTGTGTGTGTGTGTGAGTGTGTGTGTGTGCGTGTGTGTGTGTGTGTGTGCGTGTGATGTTCTCTGCCGAGACTTGGAGATGCAGCTGTCAGTCCAGTTGAGCTTCTCACACACACAGACACACACCAAATAAAGTCTTACTTCACCCAAAAAAATGTACTCGAAGAACTTCTAGGAAACGTTTATGTTGTGTTTTGTTCTTTTGTTGATTCTGATGCAGGATTACTAGTTAACTAAAGGGGTCATGAATTGAGAAATCAACTTTTCCTTGAGCTTTTGATATATTAGAGGTCATCGTACTCTCAGAACTGAAAACTTCCTTGTTAGTCCAATAAAAGCTTTTATTGACACCAGACCCAGAGAACGACTGATCCTGGAATAGAGAGGCGAAACTCCGCCTCCGCAGAAGAAATCAACGCCTACTTCATCATTGCAACATTAGCCCCGCCCACTGGTGTGTTAGTAAGATGAGGAGGAGAGAAGAGCGATACAGGACATTACATTACCTTTCAAAGGATCCTAATGCTAGGAATATGGTTATTTATGTTCAACAGTGTGAATGTCTCAGTTGAGCGTTATTTATTTGTATTCGGTACATTTCGCTGTGGATTCTTTGGTAAATCAATCGCATTTTGGCATGATATGAACTCGCCAGTAATGCAACAACATGTAAGTAACTGTGTTCATTCTAATGCCTGATCTGATATTAATGATTCATGTACAGTCACATGATCTTTGTGTCAGTAAATCAAACCAGTGACTAAACGCTCACCTTGTTTCTCTTAGTAGGATGAAAATAATCGGTGATTAAATTATATATAGAAAGTGATCAAAAAACGATCCCTTTACAATCGCTGGAGCTGTCGATCAAACAGCGCGAGTTTATCAGTGACTGAGTGCCAAAACTCCCGTTTTATTCAACGAATCTCTTAATTACATCGCATTTGCACTGTTAGTTATGATGAAAGCATTCGTTAGTGTGCAGAAATTGAGTTGCAATGACGAGATCACTGCTTTCATGAGCTCAACAACACGTCTGTGATCGACTACAATGTTCATCACTGCAACTTTTCATGCCACGATCTAAATATAATGCTATAGATCTAAATATAATCAACACATTACACAATTAGTTAACCTTGAGAGCTGTAATAGTAAAAACGTGCTAAAAGAGAGAGTAATACTTAACTATTTCATATGCAAAGATGTCAGCCAATCACAGCAGTGGGCGTTTACACTGAAGTATCACAGCACACACATACATACATACACACAAATATATACATATATACACAGGGGTTAAATTGGGCCAGGGCCATCCAGTGTTGAGCCCCGGCTTATCAGGGCTCGACATTAACACTTAATTTTTTGAAGGGGCAAGAGAAAAAGAGTTTTACTTGTCCTGATTAAAACATCAATAACAAAAATAGTGTAAGTGGCGATTGATAATGGATAATAATAATATATAATGTATAATGTGCTGACAGTAACATGGTTGCACTGTTGAGGCTCGCGCAGCCTCTCGAGGAGAAATCGAAACACAAAGAAAACACGCTGAGTTTTTTTATATTGATAACATATGATACAGTTACGAAACATCACACGACCAAGAGTGCTGTTTTCCACATTACTGGAATCACGATTGAAAATGTGACACTACTTTTATGCATTCAATAATAAGTTAATTCACTTACATTTTAGACGCATTACTGACTGTTTTTGTTCTATTTCAGCAGCGAAAATAGTTCCAAACAAAGATCACAGCAGAACCATAGCGCATCTCTCAAAGCGACACTCGGCTGCGTTTTATTAGTGAATGATTCAGCGTTTTGAACGAATCGGTTGAGTCAAAGATTCAATGGCCTATTCCGAAACACCTCCCTCATTCTTGAAGGAATCTTTTGAATGAATGATTAGGACAGTCACTTGCCGCCACCTACTGGCGGTTCAGTTTCATGTTTAAATTTTCCCAACATTTCTTATTTGTATATTCAGAAAATATTGAAAGAATATCATAACATTATTTCATGCAGTTGTGTAAATTATTTAATTTGATATGAAACAGTCCTGCTTTGTTTTTCTTATTTAATTTATTGATCAAATGTAAAAAATTTGAAATAAAAGACGAAGCTTATAATAAGATTAGGGGGAAAAATGCCCTTGGGGTAAATATCACAAACATGCAGATATAAATATGCAAAAGCTGATGGAAAACTGTTGAGAATATAGCTTCAGAATAAATTATATTTACACCAAAAATCCAATTTTTTTCCAGACGAGCAACTTTCTTGTCCAAAGGACAAGCACATGACAAGGCTTAATGTCAAACCCTGATATGCTCTCCTTTAGGTCTACAGGAAGATTTTATTGTTATCAGATGAAGCTTTGCACACTGCCAGCATCTAGAATGATTTTGATCTGCATTCTAGTGTTCATAGCAGAGGGCTGTCGACTTATTTTTTACAGTTTGTCAATTGATACGATTTTGTAGGCACTCCTCGAAAGCCTGAAACCACAGAGCCCCCCCATATAACAAATCCCAATTTAACCCCTGTATATACATATACATATATCCATACATATACATATATACACTAAATGAGCTCATTCCTAATTTGATGCCTGCTACAGGTCTCAAAAAAGTTGGCACGGGGGCAACAAATGGCTGAAAAAGCAAGACGTTTTGAAAAGATTCAGCTGGGAGAACATCTAGCAACTAATTAAGTTAACTGATATCAAGTCTGTAATATGATTAGCTTTAAAAGGGATGTCTTAGAGAGGCAGAGTCTCTCAGAAGTAAAGATGGGCAGAGCTGTGAAAGAGTGCGTGAAAAGATTGTGGAATACTTTAAAAACAATGTTTCTCAACGTCAAATTGCAAAGGCTTTGCAAATCTCATCATCTACAGTGCATAACATCATCAAAAGATTCAGAGAAACTGGAGAAATCTCTGTGCGTAAGCGACAAGGCCGAAGACCTTTATTGGATGCCTGTGGTCTTCGGGCCCTCAGACGACACCGCATCACTCATCGGCATGATTGTGTCAATGACGTCACTAAATGGACCCAGGAATACTTCCAGAAACCACTGTCGGTAAACACAATCCGCCGTGCCATCTGCAGATGCCAACTAAAGCTCTATCATGCAAAAAGGAAGCCATTCGTGAACATGATCCAGAAGCGCCCAACTATTCCGAGACCTGTAGCAGGCATCAAATTTGAAATAAAATTGTAAAATTTCTCAGTTTAAACATTTGTTATGTTATCTATGTTCTATTGTGAATAAAATATTGGCTCATGTGATTTGAAAGTCTTTTAGTTTTCATTTTATTCAAATTTAAAAAACGTTTTCCCAACATTTCTGGAATTCGGGTTGTGTAAGTGCACCCCAGGAAACATTATAAAACAATAAAATAACGCAGTTCATGACCCCTTTAATTAACAACATGTACTTACTATTGGTTTAGGGTTAGTTGAGTATAATTATGCATAATGCATAGTAAGTACATGTAACTTATATGTTAACAAATACAACTTTTGATTTTATTAATGTTTCAGTAACTGTTTAAATTAATGCTGCAGAAGTATTGTATTGTACTAATGTAGTTAATGAAGTGATACTAAAATAAAAGCTGATGTTTTCATAAAAGATCATATGCAGTCATACTTTATTTGCAGGTGAGTAAATGATGGCAGAATGATGATTTTTGGACTGAACTCTTCCTTTAACCTGCTCATATTTAGCATTAGTTCAGTATCTCTCATGCAGCAGAAGAGGAAGCTTTTCTTCTCATTGAGGAAAGTGATGGTCTTTTATCCGGTCAGATCTCTCAACAGTGACAGAGTTCATACATTATTCTCTTACAAGCGCACAGAGGTAAAAATCTCCCATCAGCCCTCAGCTTTTCCCTGTACCTCTCACAGCTCGACCCTGGCGCTGCGGCTCAGGCCCGGCTCTGTTCCCATGGTTCACTCAGAGAAACACTGTCTGTCCGTCTCTCATGTCAAGCTCAGAATGAAGATGATGAATTATGTATCGGCTGCAGCTCTCAGAGAATCCTGAAGTTCAGGCCCTGTCGGCTCTCGCTCCGTCCAAACCAATCCTGAACTCCTTCGTTAAACCTGTTACCGCCTCAAATTTAGAGATGCAACACGTTTAATGAGGGCGTGACAGAGAGATTGAGGGAACGTCTCAGGCGCTCAAACACCGCAGAGAGACCAGACGCATTTGAAGAAGTTTGCATGAGTCGGTGTTTCCACAAAAATATGAAGCAGCACAACTGTTTTCAACATTGATAATAATCATAAATGTTTCTTGAGCAGCAAATCATCATATCAGAATGATTTCTGAAGGATCATGTGACACTGAAGACTGGAGTAATGATGCTGAATAAATTACACTTTACTATATATTCACATAGATTTACATTGGAATAATATTTCACAATTTTACTGTATTTTTGATCAAATAAATGCAGCCTTGATGAGCAGAAGAGACTCTCTCAGAAACATTACAAAATCTCAAATATTTTGATAGTACTACAGATTTAATTGCATATCTAAACACAGTACAAATATACAGATATTTGAGAGTGTGTTAGTATGCAGAGAAACACGCTAGACCCTTGTGTGTGTGTGTGTGTGTGTGTGTGTGTGTTTTAATTGAGACACAGAGGAGAGCAGCATGCAATGCTCTAATAAACAGGTAATTATGCAAATCCCCACACCACACCAGCAGATTGAGATGACATCAGAGACAGTGCACACACACACACACAAACACTCACTCACACACGTGCGTGCGTGCGCACACACATACACACTCACTCACTCTCACACACACACACACGCGCACATACACACACAAACACACACACACGTGCGTGCGCACACACATACACACTCACTCACTCTCTCACACACACACACACACGCACACATACACATACACACACACACACGTACACGCGCACACACACACGTACACATACACACACACACACGTACACGCGCACACACACACACCCATCAGCTTTAACCTGTCGGCTCTCTGCAGGCCAGATTAGACGAGTGACAAACACACTTCTGTTAATCCATTTATTTAATATGCCACTCGTGTGCCGCCCATCTCAGCCAGACCTGATTAATCGCTCAGGAGACGTGAAGGGCACACACTCAATCTGACCAAATAAGACCCAGTGGACTCTGGGCATCTGCCTACACACACACACACACACACACACACACACACACACACACACACACAGTTGACTCTTACCTTGTGTGGCGATGTAGTGATTCGGCCTGTGATAACCCTGAAACACAGAATCACATCATCACATGGCATCCTGTAAGCTTCACAACACTTCCTGTCTGAGCATCTATGAAGCTAATTAACATATGACCGCCCACATTTACATGTCAGTAACATCTATTTAATATTCATAAACCTCGTCTGTCACAGTGAGGTAATGAGGAAGAGATAATGCTGATTAAAAAACAATGACAAATCTATAAATATTCGTTTATCCAAATATTGCTACAAGTGACAAAAACAGTGATTTAGAATAAATTTTCAGCTTGTAAAACGAAGTACTGAAGATGTTGCTTTCAATTATCGAATGTCTGGCATCACAAATAAGCATGTCATAACATTAGAAACCCACAGACAGCAAAATCATTTCATATGCGGTGAGTTCAGCCAATCATAACAGAGGTCATTTACATACACACCAAAAACAGACGGTTTAATCGTAAGAGTGTCAGATAGAGTTGAAAATGATCAGCTGACTGAACTGATGACGATCAACATCTGACCTTTGACCTTCTCTTAAACACAGACACCAGCACACACACACACTGGATCCATCTAAAACAAACTAGTGAGGCAGAGACACGCCGGCGAACAGCGAGCAAATGAAGACAAATGTGCTAAAAGAGAAATACATTTAGCAGCAGCCGTAGAGAGTTTATTGGATGGGGGTTTAAAAAGCTTCTGGAGAAGAAAGGAAAGTGCAGCATCCATCCGTCCATCCATCCATCCGTTGAGTCATCAGCGGTGCGGTTAAGAGCCTCTTCAGTACGCACATACTCTGATCTAATCATGACTGCGAGCGCTGAACAAACGCAAACATAAAGAGCAATAAAGCCAAAGAGAGACGAGCGCAGAGATGAGCGAATCATTTACATCTGTGCGGCTCTTAAACTGGGCTAATAACCAGAGCGGACTAACAACGCTATTATTGCACACAGAGAGGTTTAATGTTAGGGGACGTTTACAAACCTTCACACTGACTAGAAGACTGAAGACTGAACAGTGATGACCGGTCACCACTAAACCAAGACCCATGCAAATAAACAAAATTATACACAGTGATAACATTAAAACTGAATCTGATCGTGAAGTTCTGTCATACATTAAATCTTTCTTTGAGTTGTTTAAAAGCATCCAACTAATTAAAAAAGCTGCTAACACTTTACAAAAGTTAATGCATTAACTAACAGTGAGAGTTACATTAATTACAGTATTTATGAGCGTTCGTTAACATTAGTTGTCATTAAACTGTTCTGCCAGAACAGAATTGCGAGATATAAAGTCGGAATTGTGAGATATAAAGTCGGAATTGTGTGATATAAAGTCGGAATTGTGTGATATAAAGTCAGAATTGTGTGATATAAAGTCGGAATTGCGTGATATAAAGTCGGAATCGTGAGTTATAAAGTCAGAATTGTGAGATATAAAGTCAGAATTGAGTGATATAAAGTCAGAATTGAGTGATAAAAAGTCAGAATTGCGAGATATAAAGTCAGAATTGAGTGATATAAAGTCAGAATTGAGTGATAAAAAGTCAGAATTGCGAGATATAAAGTCGGAATTGCGAGATATAAAGTCGGAATTGCGTGATATAAAGTCGGAATTGCGTGATATAAAGTCGGAATTGTGAGATATAAAGTCAGAATTGAGTGATAAAAAGTCAGAATTGCGAGATATAAAGTTGGAATTGCGAGTTATAAAGTCAGAATTGCGAGATATAAAGTCGGAATTGCGAGATATAAAGTTGGAATTGCGAGATATAAAGTCGGAATTGCGAGATATAAAGTCAGAATTGCGAGATATAAAGTCAGAATTGCGAGATATAAAGTCAGAATTGCGAGATATAAAGTCGGAATTGCGAGATATAAAGTCAGAATTGCGAGATATAAAGTCAGAATTGCGAGTTATAAAGTCAGAATTGCGAGATATAAAGTCAGAATTGCGAGATATAAAGTCGGAATTGCGAGATATAAAGTCGGAATTGCGAGATATAAAGTCGAAATTGCGAGATATAAAGTCGGAATTGCGAGTTATATAGTTGGAAATGTATGATAAAAAGTCAGAATTGCGAGATATAAAGTCAGAATTGAGAGATATAAAGTCAGAATTGAGAGATATAAAGTCGGAATTGCGAGATATAAAGTCGGAATTGCGAGATATAAAGTCGGAATTGCGAGATATAAAGTCGGAATTGCGAGATATAAAGTCGAAATTGCGAGATATAAAGTCGGAATTGCGAGTTATATAGTTGGAAATGTATGATAAAAAGTCAGAATTGCGAGATATAAAGTCAGAATTGAGAGATATAAAGTTGGAATTGTGTGATATAAAGTCGGAATTGCGAGATATAAAGTCGGAATTGTGTGATATAAAGTCGGAATTGTGTGATATAAAGTTGGAATTGCGAGATATAAAGTTAAAATTGCGAGATATAAAGTCAGAATTGCGAGTTATAAAGTCGGAATTGCGTGATATAAAGTCGGAATTGCGAGATATAAAGTCGGAATTGATAAACATATTGCAATAATCTTTGTTTTATTTAGAGCTTCAGAAAATCATTTTTATTGTGTTGTGACAGAGTTCTGTTGGATCAGATGTGAAATCAGTCAACAGGAGAACATCAAACACTACCCAGAATGCATTTCAGCATCTCTCTCTCGGTCCTGAACCGCTTTTATTCGTCCCTAAAGTCTCCCGCACTCGTCCGCTGTCATCCCTCGCTCTATCATTTACACTGCTGATCTGTTCATGCTTCCGCTGGAGTCCTGAGAGAACGGAGTGTGTGTGTGTGTACTCATGCTCTACATATCCTGTGATACATATCCTGTGCCTTGATGTGTGTGTGTTGGGGTGTGTGATGACCTTTGTGAGAAGGTCACGCTGCTTCTGTACTCACATCAACGTAATTTGCATTAATGTAATCAGAGTTCTGCTCCCCGTCCAGATTCTGCAGCCGCACACGCGAGTGATCATCTACAGAGAGACAGACAGACGTCAGCGTCTCACACCGACACATCTGATAACACTCATGTGTCAAGATAACGTGTGTGTCTTTATCTGATCTGTAGAAATGTCACGCTGTGTCGTACAATCATCCTCTCGTACAGACGCACAAAACGACAGTGTTACAAAATAAACTGGTCTAGAGATTCTGAACTGTGCAGCGAACAATGTGGAGTATTCTGACACAGATGCTTTAGTCACTTGAATTTATTTCGATTTTACAGATGAGCATGGACACCATGTTTCAGGACTGATAATACACACATGCAATGATGTTTCCATAGCGGTTCTTCATGCGGTTCTCATCCTTCTTGGCCGAATCCCAGGGCGCAGACTGACCCTCAAAGAAGCTCTAAAGAGAGACAAAGACACAGAAGAGAGAGACCGAGATTCATGAGAGTCCTGCGGAAACTTTACCTTAATAAAGCACAAAATCCTCTTCAGTTCTGTAAGCGGGAGGAAAATGCGTTAGGATCATTATTTGAGGGAACAGGACCAGGGTCGGCGTTCCACGCTGGGGGTCAGACGCTGTTCCCTGTTTAAACAGAGAGAAATTATTCCTCTCGGATGTGTGTGTCCTTCAACTGTGAACATTTCCACGCAGGGGGGACGTGATATACACACCGTCTCATCTG
>CM074437.1:36169891-36229891 GCA_037101425.1 Elopichthys bambusa
TTTTTTTATTATTTTATTTATTTATTTATTTTCAACCAAGATTCATTTTTTATTTCAGGTGTTTCAAGAACTAATTGATTTCAAATTATGTTTTTGCTATTCTATTCTATTCTATTCTATTCTATTCTATTCTATTCTATTCTATTCTCATCCTGACTCATCAGTGATTCCAGGTATTACAAGAACTGTACATTCCTGAACCAAAACTGGCCTCTGGGTGAGAGCCACTGTCAGTCATGCTGCATGTGTGTGTGTAAGTGTGTGTGAGTGTGTGTGCGTGTGTGTGAGTGTGTGTGTGTGTGTGTGTGTGAGAGAGTGAGTGTGTGTGTTCATCTATAATACAGCAGGACTGCAGGGCATCCAGACCCCAGAAGGACCGTCACTGAACTTCTGCTGTTCATCAGCACACGAGACGGATGGAGAGAACGAGAGGAGAAGAAACGGAGTGATATGAGAGGAGTGATTGAGGAGTGTGAGCGTGTGCAGATGAACATCAGCGCTTCTCGTCATTTCTCAAAGTCTTTCACTCGAAGAAAAGACAAAAAGTTGCTTGTTTTTAATTTAATTTAATTTAATTTAATTTAATTTAATTTAATTTAATTTAATTTAATTTAATTTAATTTAATTTAATTTAATTTTTAGTGATTCCAGGTATTTGAAGAACTGTACATTCTTGAACAAAATCAGTTATTGAAGGTGGAAAATTATCTTGAAAAATCAACTGTGTCATCCTCCAGTGAATCGATCAGTGTGAAAGAGCGCTCGACTGATGGCCCGTGTGTGCCGCAGAGGATGATGGGATATGTGCGCTCTCACCTCGTACTCCTCTTTGAAGCCGTAGCCCTCGGCACACTTCATCTGTGTGATGTGCTGCAGCAGGTCGGCCACGCGGATGGCAGGATGCAGCTGCGCCGTCTGGTACGGCACGTCCACGGCCTCACGCTTGCGCAGCGAGTGTGTGTGCGACG
The DNA here is from genome assembly GCA_037101425.1 of Elopichthys bambusa. Lineage (NCBI taxonomy): Eukaryota > Metazoa > Chordata > Actinopteri > Cypriniformes > Xenocyprididae > Elopichthys > Elopichthys bambusa. The sequence goes on from CM074437.1 coordinate 36,170,860, forward strand.
AGTGTGTGTGTGTGTGCGACTGCACCAGGCTGCTGGTGTCGCTGGTCAGGGTTTGAGTCTCGTCTGCAACACAAGACAGAAAACACACGCTGAAGAGCCCATCTGTGGAAACACACACACACACACACACACACACACACACACACACTCACGCTTCCTTTTACAGTGACGACACACACGTGTTCTAATGAATTTAAACACGCAGTTTTAAATTAAAGGAATAATTCAGAATCGTTTATTCCAAACCTGCACACTGTGATTTCGGGAAAACTTTACACTTATAATGAACAAATACTTCTAAAGCATTTATAAATCTGATTCAATGTTCATTGCAACCAGTGTTTTATTATAGTTTTTAGCAATATTTTGAAATGTTTTTACTTTTATATTTTAACGTAACAACAGCGTACAGGTTTGGAACGACATGAGAACAAATAAATAATTTATGAATGGTTAAGGCAAGACCTCAGGCGAATAAGTCATTAATAAATTAAAATATTAACTGATAGTCATCACCGTACTTCCACAGCTGATTAATTACATTAAGAATCGCAGATTACATGTTATGTTTGAATATGCAAATGAGGCATTGTCTAATTACAGAAAAATCTGAACATAGATTCATAATTCCGGTTTTTGTTGACATATAGTTTTTTCCAGAAGGGATTTTAGATATAAATCAGAAAATATCACATTTTCACCATATTTTCAGGAATAAAGTGTTATAGATATAATATAGATATAAACTATAAATCAAAATGATAAATAAAACAAATTAATTATTTAGTACATAAACAAGAAATTCAGTTAAAATTATAAATAAAATAAATAAATAAATGAATAAATGAATAAATGTACTATTTATTCATATTAAGTCACTTAATATGAATAAATAATACATTTATTCATATATATCAAATATGAATTAAAATTGAAATAAAAAATTATTTACTAAATATCCAGTTAAAATGATAAAAAAATTGTTAAAATTATAATAAATAAAATAAATAAATAAATTAATTAATTAATAAATGTATTATTTAATAATATTAAGTCATAAAAATAGAAAAATAAGAATAAATATATATATAAATTATTTATTAAATAAGCAAAAACCTCAGTTAAAATTATAATAAATAATAAAATAAATAAATGAATACATGTATTATTATTTTTTAAATATTAAGTCATAATAAGTAAAAAAATTAAAATATATATTAAAATACAAATTAAAATTGAAATAAAAATGATGATAATAAAATAAACCATGTTTAAGAAAAGAGAAAGAAAATAGAAATAGAAGAAAACTAATATAAAAATTAATAAATAAATGAATAACAAAATAATCAATAATATTATTTATTTTCAATATTATTTATTTGTTTTTTACTTTTACAGTATGAATCAAACTGTAAAGTTTGGTGTGTTTGGAGAGATGGACTGAGATTGAAATCTACAGTTGCAAAAAGTGCAATAAAACGGATGTATTTTGGATGTTTTCCTCCCACTATTATCCTGATAACCGCAGTGTTTCTGCCTGTAGCGTCTTGCCTTAATCATCTGTATTTCTCCATTCACTCCATCAGTGTAAAAGAAGCGCGTGATCGTTTCTCATTCACTGGCGATGGATGGATCATGACACGACGTTGCAGGAAGGGGTGATGAGTGGATGTGGAGGGAGGGATCGATTGACTGCCCCGTTCGTCCATTCCTTCGTGAAATATCACGTGCCTCGTTCCTGTACAATTTCAGTGAAACACGGCTAAAATCGGCCTGTGTCCCTGTTTGGCCCTGATCTGAGATCTGCTGAGACTCAATGTGGGTGCTGTCAATCAACAGCAAAGCATGAGTGGAATGAGTGAGCGGACGCGTGATGACGGATGATCAGAAGCCACGTGGGCCAATCACGACAACCCATAGCAAAGAAAGCAGAAGCACGATGGCGAACACACACACACACACACACACACACATGAGGAGGACGGGTGATGCTGTAACGCGTGTCTACGTCCATGCAGCTCAAAGACACATGGAGGGAGGAGAGGAGAAACACACAACCTCTGTCACTCATCAACTTACCATTAATGGGGACTTTTTAAGCAGATACATTAGAGGTTAAACGAGAGAAGAGAGAGAGACAGAGAGAGCGAGAGAGAGAAAGAGAGGAGACAGGGTTTAAGCAACAATACACCAAAGAGAACTAGCTCTGATCAGTCGAGGGCGTTCGGGGTTCGGGTGTTATGGGACTCAAATCACAATGAAGGAGAAAATGATCTTCAAAGAAACCAAAAAAAGAGGAGAAATGCAAATAAAACTGGTAAGATGAACATTACAATCGCTTCATGGAGATCTGCGGAGCAGCGGCTGGTGCCTCACACGCTAAGGTCAAAGGTCACGGGCGATCGGTCTGATTAACCTCATCCTCAAAAATAATACATGATCTGTGCTGAACTCCATGTGTTTTGTGTGGCAAATTACAGAAATAGAAAACAGAAAATAATAAATTCAATATAATATTATAATAAATATATAAAAAAAATAAGAATAAAACAATAAATAATGAAAATGGAAAAATGGAAATATATTAAATGCATTAAACGATAAATTAAAATTATAATAAATTTATTCAATAAAAAAATCAATTAAAATTATTATAAGAAAATTAATGAATAAATAAATGAAAATCACTAAATAATAAAATGTATTATTTATAAATATTAAGGTATAAAAATGGAAACATTTATAATATATGTATTAAAATATTAATTTAAATTAAAATAAAACAAATAATAAAAGTTATAGAAACAGAAATATACAATATATACAAAAAAATTAAAATGTATACAAAATAGAAAAACAGACAAATAATAAATGCAATAAATTCTAAATTAAAAGTGTAATTAAAAATATAATAAATAACTGAATAGAAAAATTGAATAAAAATGATAAAAAACAATGTTAAAAACAGAAGAAAACAGAAAATTAAATAAAAATTGAAATAATAATAAAATAAATAAATAAATATGAATGAATAACTGAAAATCACAAAAAAAGTAATAATATTATTTATTATCAATATATTATTTATTTATTAATATTAAGTGTTATATATATATATATATATTAAAATATTAATTAAATGTACATAAAAAAAATAAAAGTTATTTATAAATATATATAATAAATCTATTAAATTGCCAATAAGTGTTATAGAAACTATAAATAAATAAATGAATATCAACGCTTGATTTGAAGATTTTTCTAAGCACTAAAAACCCTTCTGTGCCGCAGGTGAAGCTTTCCTTCCTTTTCCCTGTTTTATTGTGTAATGTAAACCCGTTCCCGCTCGAGCGATCGTTTACACGTGCCGTTAGCCAAGAGTCATTCATATTTAATACGCGCTCTGAGCTGCTATTTTTCATCGCATTACGCTTCAATTAAGTTCTCAGGCCTTGTGAGGGCGACTCTGGGGCACGAGCGCTTCAGATAAATAGAGTTTAGAGGTGGCACGAAAATGAGACAAAACCTGCTTTATTATTCTATTTTATCATAGAGTAAACCAATAAACAGCCGCGGAATAAGGAAAAGAAAAACAAGTGGGTCAGAAGGAGCCGCTAAAGGCAGAAGAAACATTAGAGAGAATAGCAGAAGAGACGCTTTAGCAAAGAAACGCTGGAGTGGATGAACGAGACGCTGGAGCAAAAACGACAAAAAAAACCCAAAACCTTCTTCTGCACATTTACACTGTAAAGCATGAAGAATCAGTGGAACCTCACTGACCTCAAACTATACACTGACCCACGCTTATCCACATCAGTTCTTCATCATCATCATCATACAACTGCAAAATCTCTCTTCTTCCTCAGTGTTTCTGTCTCGTTTTCCAGCACAAACATCTAAACATTCTTAAATCAAGATACATTTACTGGAGAAGAGAAATGACTGGAGATATTAAGACTTGAGTTCTGAAAAATGAGAACAAATATTGCCCAATGCACTATATTTTAGATCAATAATGTTTTTCATTTAATATTTTGTATATTTTGTATGTTTTGTAACGTTTAAATATATATATAATTTTTTTATAAATAGTTTAATAAATGCATTCAATTATAAATCAAATTATAATAAATAATTACAATAATAAAAATAGAAAAAAAAATGCAATAAATTATACACATACATATATATATTTATAAATTATAATAAATAATAAAAAATATAATAAATAAAATAGAAATTAATAATTTATTAAATAAAGAAAATTTTTACAAAATAGGAAAACAGACAAGTAATAAAGGCATTAAATTCTAAATTGAAAGTGTAATTAAAAATATAATAAAAAGTAACTAAATAAAAAATAAAATAGATAAAAATGAATAAATGGAAATTATAAAATAAAAAAACTGAAAATTTAATTATTTTATATTTTTTAAATATAATAAATAAATAAAATAAATGAATAAATGAAAAATCACAAAATAATAAATAATATTTATTATCAATATTATTGTTTATTAATATTAAGTTATAAAAATAGAAAAAATATAATACATTTACTAAAATATCAATAAAATGTAATAAAATAAATAAATAATAAAGGTTATACAAACATCAGAAATTAAAAATATAAATAAATATTGCACAATAAATACAGCTGCACTGTGTACACTCAGTTAAGATGAAAAATAAACTTAATTCAAAAGGAAAAACAAGATTATTTTTGACTCAACTGTTATTCATTTCCAATGCGCTCATTTCTGACGGCGAATAACACAAGTGTGACTCTTATTCAGGACCATTTGACCTTTTAGGGTTCATTTTGATACATTTCTCATAATATCTTCAGTAATTTTGCATCTCAAGTAAGTGTATCTTGATTTAAGGATGTTACTGAGGAAGAACAGTGTTGTTTTCATCAGAATGGTTTGTTTAATCCATCTTTGGAGTTTTTCTGACTTTCAAGCATCTAATTTGACTGAATTGAAGGGATTAATCCAGCGTTTCTCATCGCTCGTGTGTGTGTGTGTGTGTGTGTGTGTGTGTGGACAGCGACAGCATCATCCACTCCCCCACATCCAGTCCACACATCTGTCCATGCACATGAGATGTCAGACAGGATGTGACATCACAGCACGCACAACACGCGATGCGCATGGGATGGAGTGAAGGCGAGAGGAACCCAAAGGAGGAAAAGCGACAGACAGGTGTGGAGATGAGGAGCCAAAACAACCGAAATAAAGCAAACATGATGGAAACCGCATTCCTTCCCTCTGAATCAGACTGAAACACAAACTGCAGGAGAAGAAGAGGATCTCACCTAAGATGGCGGTCGGCACAAACGGGTCTGGAGGGAGAGTGTGATGAGCAGAAGAAGAGAAACAGAGAGACGGTCAGTACAGAAGAGAAGAGAGATGATTCACCTCCATCAACACATCAAACATCAGTCCGGCTCCATGAAGCTCTTTAACCCGAAGGCCCTCTACTGTCCAGCGGTGTTTCTGCTATAATTATGATCAAATTGCTTGTTTTCATGTTTTTTTTTTTGTTTGTTTTTGTTTTTTTTAGAAAGAAACTGGGGAAGAAATGGAAATAAGTGTTGTTGAGAGGCAAAAAAAAAAAGATATATATATAATTTATTATTTTTGTTTTTATTATTAATTACATTGAATAAATAAAATAATAAAAAAGATAAGAAAAAACAGTAGTTGTTGAGGGGCAAAAAACAGAAATATGATTTTATTATTTTTTAGAGTTTCAATTAAGTTATTTTCCTTATATTTAATAATAATAATAATAATAATAATAATAATAAAAACAATAGTCATTGAGGGGCAAAAAATAAACAATTATTATCTTTTGCATTTTAATTAACAAATCCATTTTAATTACAATAAAATAATATCTCAGTTTTTTGCTATAATAATAATAATGATTATTATTATCATCATTAATACAATTAATAATAATATTTCATATTACATTTCATAATCATATTTCTTTTTTGTTTCTCAACAAATTGTTTCCACTTGTTTCTCAGTTTGTTTCTGCTAAAAAGATTAAAAACATATCATTATTATTATCATAATTTTTTTTTAGCATTTTAATTATGTTAAATACAGTATATTTGAATTATTATTATTATTATTTTTAATAAAAGAAAAATAGAAACAATAGTTGTTCAAGGGCAATTTTTTTTTAATTTTTTTTTTTAGCATTTTAGTTAAGTTACATTTATTTTATTTTAATGTATTATTATGAATACGAATAAGAGCACACACCTAAAATACATCATTAGTTTTTTGTATTTTTTAATCAATACATTATATATAAAAATTGTACTTCCCAAATTGATTAAAAGCAAAAAATGTGTCTTGTTTTCCAGCACAAATATCTAAACATTCTTTAATCAAGATGCATTTACTGGAGAAGCAATGGAGTCAGAAAATGCAACTTAATTCAAAGCAAAAACAAGTTCTAATCTTCAGTGATTTTGCTTCTCCAGTAAATGAATCTTGATGTTTAGATATTTGTGCTGGAACTCAAGGCACTGACAGAAAAGAACATCATGAGTCGATCGGTTTGTTTCAGGCTTTAAAGTCAGAAACTTAAAGCGGTTCTTTATGGAGTAAATGAAGAAGAACAGAGAGTTCGGCGTGTGCTGTGTGAGGTTACCTGGGTAATATGTGTTTGGGATGCTGGTGCTCAGCGTGTTGGTCTTCACCGTGAGAGAACATGGAGAAGAACCCGCTTCACAAGAGACAAACAACAGAGGAAAACACCATTAAACATGTTCACTTCCTGGAGCTCCAGCAGCAGATCAACACCAGTGCCATCAGAATAAACTGACGCCAACGCATACATGGAATAATTAAGTATTTTTGTAATGTTTTCAAATGAAAGTAGAAAGAGACTTATTACATTCTAAAACATAAAAAAATCTAAATTTGTGTAAATTTAAAATGTAAATGGTTAATTATCACATTGCAAAACATGATGCTCTTCATTTCCTACTCAGTATTTAGGGCCCAAAAACCAATGGAGCGAGTGGAATTGCTCATTTTATTATTATTATTTTCCAAAATGAACTGCATTTTTGAGGGCCAAAGCATGCTCATGAAACTTTGCACGCGTAATTAAATCTGATACGGGTTTCAGAATGAAGTGTTGCAAAATGGCTCCATAGCGCCACCTACAAATTTTCAACGAAAATCGTTAGGCACACGTAACATCCCATATCGACGAACTCCCCCTGGAGTTTCAGGGGCTGTTTTCAACTAAAAACTATTTATGCATTTTGGCCGTTCATTTACTCGACAACAGTGTTTTGGAGGCCTGAAGACAACAAACTTTTGAAAACGGGTTCCAAAGAGCGAGTTTTGGAAAATAATAGCGCTATCGTCTCTGTGAAATTGAAGTTTGTGAAAACGGTGAGATCATGCGCATGTGTATTGTGTGTTCAGTCTATAGGTGTGTAGTGTTTCTTTACAAAGTGACATCGCCATCTACTGGCCAAACAGCAGAATACAGCGTTTTTAGACGTTTTCGCGGATCTGTGTGAACCGGGATCGTTTCGACAACGTTGTCGCAAAAAAACGCATTTAATGCATCGTTGTCATGTAAACATACCCTTGATCAGATCAACGTCATATTTAGTCAGACTCGTATAAACACCTCTGCGTTGTTAAATTACAACGTTTTTGAGTTTCCGTTGAACGGCGCGTCCGTGGCAGCCTGACAAATTTCGATGTTTCGCCATGAAACAGGAAGTTGTTGTAACTCAAACATACAATGTCTAATCTGCCCCACACTTGATGGCCTGAAGATAGTTATAGTCATAGCGCCACCTACTGGAAACAGGAAGTGTGGCGAATATAAATGACTTTGATGTAGTGCTGCTATATCTACCGTATTTTCCTGAAGCCACCAGGTGTTTGTTTTCCAGCACAAACATCTAAACATTCACAAATCAAGATACATTTACTGGAGAAGCACAATGACTGAAGATATGAGTTTATGTTTAAAGCAAGAACAAATATCTGCCAATGGAGTCAGAAAAATAAACGTAATTTAAAAGGGAAAACAAGGTGATATTTGCCCTGAACACTAAATAAGAAAATCTTTTTTTTTTGCAGTGAACGGTGTGGTCTGGCATCTCATTACAGTATAAACGCGTCTGCCTCCTTTATACGCACTGTGTTGTGGACTAACAGAGATATAAAGTTAATTGTTTTAATCAGCGCTGATTAAAGGCGAATGAGATCAGCTGCTCAGATAATCCGGATCGATGAGGTCACGCAGACGCAGCAGCAGCTGTCCGGAGCACGTGTGTCGGCTGTAAAGCTGCTGCGGAGACGGCGACCTGAGGACACGCATGCAGAATCCAGAGCCGTCAGGAGCGTCTGTGCAGGACGAGTGTCTGAGACAGCTGCTTCATCACTCGCAGGAACCTGTGGAGTTATCAGACACCCGACCCGCCACAGGAGGGACTTGCAGAGTTCAGACTCGTGTGTGTGTGTTCACTCACAGCGTCCGTTGAGGTTGTGTGTGTCCATAAAGGAAAGAGCCTCATCACAGTTGGTTCCCTGTTCGGTGTAGCTCTTGTCCATGGAGTTCACCATCACCGTCATCTCCTGCCGCGTGCTGTTCAGAGTTTCCTTCCGCTTCTTCGCCAGTTTTCTGCAAATCACAAGGATGAAAATAACAGAATTAGTGATGTGATACAGTATTCTGAGAGGAAACACACACGGGTCACCGTATGCAGTATGTGCACATGTCAGATATTGTTTCCCACAATGCAATGTACTCAACATTTCATTTTAATTTTAGTTAAAGTTGTAGCAATTTTTTTTTTTTTTTTTTTTGCATGTTTGTCATTTTTATTGACATATTTTATGGTTTTAGTTCTAGTTAACTAATAAAATTAAAAAAAAAAATTGTCTATTTTTATTCATTTTGATTTCAGTTTAGTTTTAGTTATTTTAGTAGATCAAGTTAAATTACTTTTTTTTTTTTTTTTTTTTTTCAGTTAACATTCATTTGATTTTATTTCAAGTAATCATTTTTTATGGTTTTAGTTTTAGGTCTAGTTAACTAATAACTCTGGTTTTTCATTTGAAGACCATGTTTCTAGCATCTGTAAAACCGCATTCTTCCATCCTAAAAATATATCTAAATTACGACATATGCTCTCAATGACAAATGCAGAACAGTTAGTTCATGCGTTCATGACCTCAAGGCTAGATTACTGTAACGCTCTACTGGGTGGTTGTTCTGCTCGCCTGATAAATAAACTACAGCTCGTACAAAATGCAGCAGCTAGAGTTCTTACTAGAACTAGGAAATATGACCATATCAGCCCGGTTCTGTCAACACTGCATTGGCTTCCTGTTAAACATCGTATAGATTTTAAAATCTTGCTAATTACCTACAAAGCACTAAATGGTTTAGCTCCCCAGTACCTGAGCGAGCTCTTAATGCATTATAGTCCTTCACGTCTATTACGATCTCAGAATTCAGGCCAGTTGATAATACCTAGAATATCAAAATCAACTGCAGGTGGTAGATCCTTCTCCTATTTGGCACCTAAACTCTGGAACAATCTTCCTAGCATTGTTCGGGAAGCAGAATGCATCTCTTTAACCTGGCATACACATAACACATTATCAATTTATATTTTCAAATCCGTTAAAGGATTATTAGGCTGCATAAATTAGGTCAGCCGGAACCGGGAACACTTCCAATAACACCAGATGTACTCGTTACATCAGAAGAAGAATGGCATCTACGCTAATATTAGTCTCTCTGTTTATCCCGAGGTTTACCGTAGTCAACCGGATCCGGGCCGCATCCAGGTAAGATCGAGGACCTGCGCCATGACACGACCACAACGCAGCCCTGAAGTATCAGCAGAGATTGAGTCAACTAGATCATCCACTATGAAGGCCTCATCAACATGACAACCAGTGGCACAGCTCCTCAACAACCGTCCATACCGGTGTGATGAATAAGATCCTCAACTGGATGGAACTGAATTAAATACTTTGAATGTTGCGATCCCATCTGACTTATGTAGCAACCTGAGTCATAACAAAGCACTGTTTGCCCCCCGACTAAGCCTGGTTTCTCCCAAGGTTTTTTTCTCCATTTTGCCACCTGATGTCACCTGTTGGAGTTTGGGTCGCCTTTGGCTTGCTTAGTCGGGGACACTTGATATTCAACAGTGCTTTGATCTGCCTGCATTGACACTATTCTTTAAGAGCTGCTGTGCAGCCAAAATTATATACCAGTTATCACCGTAAAGCTGCTTTGACACAATCTGCATTGTAAAAAGCGCTATATAAATAAAGGTGACTTGACTTTTTATTTTTATCATTTTATTTAATAATTATTCAAAAATAATTTGATTTATTTTGATTAAAATGATTTTATTATTTTTTGTATTCAATATATTATTTTTTATATTTTATTTTAATTTCTTATTATTTCAATTTTTAAAAATATCTCAACATTTATTTTATTTTATTTCAAGTAATTAAAAATGTAATGGTTTCAGTTTGAGTTCTAGTTAACTCTAAAAACTCTGGTTTGGAATTTTTGTTATTTTTATAATTTCAAACATATATGAAAAATATATATTTTTTTATATTACATATGAAAAATAATTTAAATAAAAATAATCTTTATTTTTTATTAAAATGCTTTTTTTTGTTTTTAATATTTTATCTTATTTCAAGTAATGATTTTTATGGTTTTAGTTTCAGTTCTATAATAACTGGTTTTATAATATTTGAAGCTTTAATTTACAGTCACAAAAGTGTTTTGTGTTTTTTAACACAAAACTAGATTAAAAATGAAGAATTTCTCAAGCAACTCACTGTATTAATGATCATTTGACAATAACATATACTACAGTAAAAAATGTTCATTGTTTCATACCTACATTCTGTTTTACGTTATTTCATTCTAAACACACAATGAAAGAAAACTGCTTATAAATTTTACAAATAATTACAAAGAAATGTCGAGTAACACATTGAATTAAACATACAAAACTGAAATAGTATTTTCATTACAATGCGCTTTATTAACCATATTCTACAGTCCAGCTGTACTTTCTGGTTGTAAGGAAGAGTTGAACATGTATTTCAGTGTGCACACATTACCAAAGAGCCATTCTGAAGAAAGCACTCAAGGTGGTTTGCCATTAAAGTAATCAAAAGAGGCTAATTTTAATAACCAGGACCTGATTAATACAGCAGTGTTACCCTCCCAATTAAACCCCAATTTAATTTTAATCAATGCCCTACCAAGACCCTTGAGGAGCGCCGGCTCTCCGTGATTACAGCCGCACACGTCTGTTCTCCGACATACAGACCGAACGAACGAACACGCAGACCCAAACACCAAACGTCTCACGATGCCAAAGCAGATGTCACGAGAATAAAGAGTTGCAACTGAGTTCTGCTTCAGCTGATCTATACCTAAAACACGCTAATTCACTTGGCCCGCTTTTGATCTGCTGCACAAGGAAATGCAAATGAGGCCAAATTAGCCAGCCAATCTGTGGGTGAGAAATTAGCATGTGGAGGAGGGGCTCCACGCCTGAGGCCTCGAGTTTCCCAAAGCGGATCTGGAGGTAATTTCAAATGAGATCTCGGAAACTGAGCCAAACCGCAAAGTAAGGAGATGCACGAAGTTTCTACAAACTACAAACTCCATTAAAGCCAGACTGAGATCATGAACATCCACAGACGACATGATTGATGAGCAAAACACACGGGTTACACCGCTATATGAGATTATGAGTCGAAACAACATGCCAATGCTCCATTAGGATACAGTTCAGCTCACAATCTGTACTGGATAAAGAACGACTTCAACAGAAGTTTATACAGTACTGATCGTTTCAAAGAGGCTTCACGGTAATAAACAATAATGAATCAATGATGCAAATGAATCAAAAATGACAAATTCAAAAAAGTGTCATTATTCTGATCAATTCAGTGTTGATTCAGTTCAGTTCAGTGTTGACTCGGTTCAGTTCAGTGTTGATTCAGTTCAGTGTTGATTCAATTCAGTTTGGTGTTGATTCAATTCAGTTCAGTGTTGGTTCAGTTCAGTTCAGTGTTGGTTCAGTTCAGTTCAGTGTTGATTCAATTCAGTTCGGTGTTGATTCAGTTCAGTTCAGTGTTGATTCAATTCAGTTTGGTGTTGATTCGGTTCAGTTAAGTGTTGATTCGGTTCAGTTAAGTGTTGATTCGGTTCAGTTAAGTGTTGATTCGGTTCAGTTCAATAACTCTAAAGTTCATTAATTATGAAACCAGTTCAATTCAGCTATAAAGCAGCTCTCGAGAAGACGATAGTGTCATTATTCAGATCAATGTTGATTCAACAGACATATTTTAATTCAGTTCCCACATGAACTTCAGCTCTCACAAGCATAAAGGCAAATTCTATTTTGCAATGAACCTCATTTCTGGAACTATTTGATAATGTTTTATAAATTAAGCAGCAAAATATCATCTGGTATGTAGAAAACAGGGATCGTTCATCGTTTTGAAAGTGTGAAATGCTAATGAATGAGAAATGACTTAAGCACAAATTTCTAATCTTGGTAACTCTAACCAGTGTTTCATTCCTTTAACTCTAGTAGTTTTAATCTGACTGCATTAGCTTAAGTGTCGATTTCAGTTTTTTATTTCTCTGGTTTAATTGTATTTTAGTCGAACTCACAGTGACTCGAAATGTTGTTTTGTGTCTTTAGTCTCTGTTGGGTCTCCATCATTGACTGATCCCAGTCCAGCGGCGCAGCACGCTACCCACAATTCCCCACTGTTCCCTGTGTCCGAACGGCTCTAATGAAGACGCTTTTGTTTTGGACACACACGTTAAATGCCTTCAATAACCACTGAAATGTGCCAGAATACAATAACCAAGATGCCTTTAGTTTTGTCTCCGGTGTGTCGTCACACTTTGAAGGATGTGTTTCCTCTGCAGGAGTCAGTCAATTAGGTGTGTGTGTGTGAGAGAGAGAGAGAGTGTGTGTGTGTGTGTGTTTAAAGTGTACATATACTAAAAAAGATGCAATACTGATACAATTCGGTCGAAAGCTTTGAGAATCCCTGTGCTAGAACGAATCTTTTAGAGCGGTTCACTGAAAAGATTCATTCATGAATTAGACGAACGCTCGTTCTATCCATCTCTCTTTATTGAGCCACTTTCTGTTGCTGCTTTTATTGCACACTTGCACTGGAGTGAAATATCTGCAGGACCTTGGCCGCAGTCGTTACAGCTCTCCACCTGTCGCACTATAAGTGTGTTGATGGTCTCCTCAGGGACGCCGCTGACAGGTGAGGTGACACCAACCTCAGCCCGTCTGGCTTATTGATGACATGACAAAAACAGGAGCAGCATAAAGCCGGCCTGCACGAATCCTGCGCCTGTACAGCAGCGAACACACGTCAATCACATCCGGCCGAACGGAAGCACAGGAGGACGCTGGTGTCAGTCTGAGTGCCGGTCCTGAGAGGAGAACGAACTCTGAAGATTCTGATGACTGACAACAGCACAGTCATGATTGACACTCTCACTGCCATGTTAAATCAATACTGCGGCTGAAAACACATCTGAGACTGGAAGAAACTTGGCCGTGCACACGCGTGTGTGCTATTAAAAAAAACAAAAAAAACAAACAGATGGAAGTCATGAGGAATCGATTTTTTTCTGATTCCAGTACCACTTCATTCTTATTCCATTCATCAGTACGAGCCCCAATACCACGAACAACTGATTCGGTAACACTTCACAATAGGGTTTCATTTTAGTTAATTACATTAGATAACATGAACTAACAATCAACAATACTTCTACAGAATTTATTAATCTTAGTGCATTACTTTACTCGTAACATCAAAAAGTAATCTGATTACGTAATGCACGTTACTTGTAATGCGTTACTTTACTCGTAATATTAAAAAAGTAATCTGATTATGTAATGCATGTTACTTGTAATGCGTTACTTTACTCGTAACATCAAAAAGTAATCTGATTACGTAATGCACGTTACTTGTAATGCGTTACTTTACTCGTAACATCAAAAAGTAATCTGATTACGTAATGCACGTTACTTGTAATGCGTTACTTTACTCGTAATATCAAAAAGTAATCTGATTACGTAATGCACGTTACTTGTAATGCGTTACTTTACTCGTAATATCAAAAAGTAATCTGATTACGTAATGCACGTTACTTGTAATGCGTTACTTTACTCGTAATATCAAAAAGTAATCTGATTACGTAATGCACGTTACTTGTAATGCGTTACTTTACTCGTAATATCAAAAAGTAATCTGATTACGTAATGCACGTTACTTGTAATGCGTTACTTTACTCGTAACATCAAAAAGTAATCTGATTACGTAATGCACGTTACTTGTAATGCGTTACTTTACTCGTAACATCAAAAAGTAATCTGATTACGTAATGAACGTTACTTGTAATGCGTTACTTTACTCGTAATATCAAAAAGTAATCTGATTACGTAATGAACGTTACTTGTAATGCATTTACTCGTTACATCAAAAAGTAACCGTATGCAATGCATTATGTAACGCACGTTACTTGCAATGCGTTATTTCGTAACATCAAAAAGTAATCTGATTACGTAATGCATGTTACTTGCAATGTGTTACCCCCAACACTGCTCATTACAGATTAGATTGAAATCACCTGATCGCTAGCTTTTCTCAGAGGAGAGCTATGTTAGAAATGTGTCCATCTTGAACATAATCAGAATTATCAGCTAATAAGGGTAAATCGACATACTCTGGTACAATGGAGGGAGCATCTGAATTGGGTTTCCACAGTTTTTCCTTCACAGGTTGTAGAGATCTCTGATATCAGAACACGAGTACATGATTTGCAATATTTCGCATTTATATTTTTTGTATTTATTTTTATAGTTTTCACATGATTTTATTGACATCTTTACAGAAGTACAAATGTGTAGCAATCCTTATTTACGAATATTAAAATCGTGGCATTAATATCTTGATTCTATTGTATTCATTTGTATTTATTTATAATATCTATATATTGAAAATAGTTTTATAATGCATTATATATATATATGAATCTTTTTGCTGCACACAGCTGCATTCAATTTGTAACTATTTATTTTCATAGCAGATCAAATTAAACGGGAAACACAGTAAGATTTAGTTGGTTCCAGATTTTGAACAAGAACCAGTTCTTGATTCCAACCTCTAAATATATGCAAAAGCTCAGCATGATAAACAAACAAACAAACAGCAGAGAGCAAGCGTCCATTAAACACGTGTTAGGAAAACTGAAAACATTAGGATGATGGATTTCATTTGCATGCAACAAACACCAACCATGCAGGAAAACTCAAGCCAAACGACGGAAGCATATAGCGACTGGGATTAATGCTTATGGAGAGACGATGATGATGATGATGATTTATGAGATGAAGGGTAATTCCAGGTTTGGGAAAAGTATGTTTTCCCATCCCTGTGCTGGGCAAGACAAGGAGTTTTTTCCTTGGTTTTTCCAGTTATCTACTCTGGACGTGTTTTATCAATCACATCTGTAATAATAATAATAATAAATCCCACATCACGGTTCTGATTTGAGGAGGTACAGCATTCACAGACAGGCATTTCACAGCAAAAAAAAAAAAAATTCACATTAAAACTTCAAGACGGCATTTGCAATATCGATCTCATTCTGTCTTTTTTACAAGATCATAATAATCACAAACCATTAAAAAATTGCAATGCATCGCTCAGGCCGATTCTCGATCGTAAAGTGACGCGAGCGCACGGGTCAGTCATGCAGGGTGGGGCGGACAGAGCGAACACAGCATGACACTAACAGTGTACAAAGGTGTTTTACTTACAGGTAGTAAGTGTAGGACTGATAGGTTCTCCTGCCCAGTGGGGTGGTGGAGGGGTTTAAGCAGTGGAGGGGGATGAAGATGGAAGGAAAGAAAAAGTAAAAAATATTAATGTTTGAAAACGATATATAAAATGAACACAAGCAGACATGGTGGCATACATGAGAGAGAGAGAGAGAGCGATTCCTTGCATGCACTGCAGCCACTGCGCTCTTTATAACACAAACCTTCACGCTGAACGTCCGGCTGAACACACGCGTCCTCCTCAGCCCATCTCCAGACTACGACTGACCATATATATGTGTTTTTGTTTTTGTCTGGATGGATTAACAGCTATATGAGATCCAAAACGTGCACACTTCCAGTCAAAAGTTTGAAAGAAGTCTCTTCTGCTTCCCAAGGCTGTGTTTATTTGATCAAAAACAGTGTAAAAAATGTGAAATATTATTATAATTTAAAATGGCTGCTTTCCATGTGATGATTTCTGAAGGATCATGTGACACTGAAGACTGGAGTAATGATTCAGCTTTGATCACAGGAATAAATTACATTTTTACTATATATTTACATAGAAAACAGCTGTTTTACATTAGAATAATATTTCACATTTGTACTGTATTTTTGATCAGCCTTGGTGAGCAGAAGAGACTTCTTTCAACATCATAAAAAAAAAAAAAATCATAATTATTCCAAAATTTTTATCTGCTCCGCCTCTCCAATCTCTCTGTGAACATTCATATGTGCATTAATAAGGGAAATAAGTGTGAAAGCACACACACATCAGAACACACTGTAAATTGGCAATAAAACCAACATTAATTCACCTCGCTGCATTTCTCAGGATGTAATTAGACGAATATGCAAACATGTGAGCTGTAAATGACCAGATGCCGTAGCGTCCGAACATCAGCTGAACCGTGCGCTCGGCTTTAAACCCGGAATTAGCACGTCTCCTCATGCTTTCCTTTCTAATCTAATTCAGCAAATTAAACCAAATAGATGCAAGGGATTCAATCACACCCATTCATTTGATTAAGGTATATTGAAAGAGATTCAATTAAAATGTCTACGGAGTGATCAACGCTCAGGAGCCGGCGGGAGGGAAATTTGGTGAATCCGGTGTTTGGGATTATTGAACACGTGTGTATGAAATAAAGACGTCTCTCCATGCAAGTGACTTTAGACCAGCGGTTCTCAACCTTTTTGAATCCAAGACGGTTGTAATAAAAACAAGTATCATGTCAGTTTAATGTTTTTTTGTGTTAATTAAGACTATGCTACGCAAAGTTGAGAAGCACTGCTTTAGACTGTCTTATTTACATTTATGCATGCAGTACTGAGCAATCAGATGCTTCACATCAACAACAACATGATTATTTCCATCTTTTAATTGATGTGCCAGTAGGAACACCAATTAAAAGATAGGAACATTTCTCAAAATTCCTTTTGCAAATTTTGCAATAACCTAGATGATCTGATCACGGTCACTGAGTCCGTCTGGGATTCACTGCAAAAAAACTCTGTTCTTCCTCAGTGTTTCTGTCTTGTTTTCCAGCACAAATATAACCCTAACCCATTCTTAAAATCAAGATACATTTACTGGAGAAGCAAAATGACTTAAGATATTAAGACTTGTTTATGAACAATGCATCAAGCAGCACCAGCTCAGGTCATGTGATCTATAGAGCCCTGAACTGCCTGTTTATATATATTATATATTTTATATAGCAGTGTAAGTCTGGAGCAAACAGATAGTAAGTGCTTACAGGCGTGTTTCATGTCACAGAATCACTGATCTACTGAGATTTGAATGATTTTTTTTGATGGAGGATGATCACTGCGAGAACGGCTCTTTATCAGGCCAGTACATTGCATTTTAATGGGGCTTATCAACAAAAGTTGAAAAGTTTGGACACACCTACTCATTAATATTAATGACCAGGTTAGAATAATTGTTATACAACTCTGAACTTCTTCCTGTAGTTTCTTCTGGTTAAATTCCCAGTGACTGCATGCAGTGTAAAAAGTGACGACCTGACGAATTGTTATGATAAAGACCTATTTTTACCCGATTTAACCCATATAGATTTATTTTGTTGGTATAAATTAATGCCTTTAGGTTGATTCAGTGATGCTAATAAAACTTGAATAAAAGTAGTTCAACTTTCTTATTGTTTTAAGTGTGCATGCATTGAAAAAATTGTAAAGCTTGAATGCAATTTAAGTTCTGGTCTACAGAGGTCTGGTTGAGTTCTGGTTTAGAGAGGTTTGGTTGAGTTCTGGTTTAGAGAGGTCTGGTTGAGTTCTGGTCTACAGAGGTCTGGTTGAGTTCTGGTCTACAGAGGTCTGGTTGAGTTCTGGTCTACAGAGGTCTGGTTGAGTTCTGGTCTAGAGAGGTCTGGTTGAGTTCTGGTTTAGAGAGGCCTGGTTCTGGTCTAGAGAGGTCTGGTTGAGTTCTGGTCTAGAGAGGTCTGGTTGAGTTCTGGTTTAGAGTGGCCTGGTTCTGGTCTAGAGAGGTCTGGTTGAGTTCTGGTCTACAGAGGTCTGGTTAAGTTCTGGTCTACAAAAGTCTGGTTGAGTTCTGGTTTAGAGAGGTCTGGTTGAGTTCTGGTTTAGAGAGGTCTGGTTGAGTTCTGGTCTAGAGAGGTTTGGTTGAGTTCTGGTTTAGAGAGGTTGGTTGAGTTCTGGTCTAGAGAGGTTTGGTTGAGTTCTGGTTTAGAGAGGTCTGGTTGAGTTCTAGTTTAGAGAGGTCTGGTTGAGTTCTGGTTTAGAGAGGTCTGGTTGAGTTCTGGTTTAGAGAGGTCTGGTTGAGTTCTGGTCTAGAGAGGTTTGGTTGAGTTCTGGTTTAGAGAGGTTGGTTGAGTTCTGGTCTAGAGAGGTTTGGTTGAGTTCTGGTTTAGAGAGGTCTGGTTGAGTTCTAGTTTAGAGAGGTCTGGTTGAGTTCTGGTTTAGAGAGGTCTGGTTGAGTTCTGGTTTAGAGAGGTCTGGTTGAGTTCTGGTCTAGAGAGGTTTGGTTGAGTTCTGGTTTAGAGAGGTCTGGTTGAGTTCTGGTCTAGAGAGGTTTGGTTGAGTTCTAGTTTAGAGAGGCCTGGTTCTGGTCTAGAGAGGTCTGGTTGAGTTCTGGTTTAGAGAGGTCTGGTTGAGTTCTGGTTTAGAGAGGTCTGGTTGAGTTCTGGTTTAGAGAGGTCTGGTTGAGTTCTGGTCTAGAGAGGTTTGGTTGAGTTCTGGTTTAGAGAGGTTGGTTGAGTTCTGGTCTAGAGAGGTTTGGTTGAGTTCTGGTTTAGAGAGGTCTTGTTGAGTTCTGGTTTAGAGAGGTCTGGTTGAGTTCTGGTTTAGAGAGGTCTGGTTGAGTTCTGGTCTAGAGAGGTTTGGTTGAGTTCTGGTTTAGAGAGGTCTGGTTGAGTTCTGGTCTAGAGAGGTTTGGTTGAGTTCTAGTTTAGAGAGGTCTGGTTGAGTTCTGGTTTAGAGAGGTCTGGTTCTGGTCTAGAGAGGTTTGGTTGAGTTCTGGTTTAGAGAGGTCTGGTTGAGTTCTAGTTTAGAGAGGTCTGGTTGAGTTCTGGTTTAGAGAGGTCTGGTTGAGTTCTGGTTTAGAGAGGTCTGGTTGAGTTCTGGTCTAGAGAGGTTTGGTTGAGTTCTGGTTTAGAGAGGTCTGGTTGAGTTCTGGTCTAGAGAGGTTTGGTTGAGTTCTAGTTTAGAGAGGCCTGGTTCTGGTCTAGAGAGGTCTGGTTGAGTTCTGGTTTAGAGAGGTCTGGTTGAGTTCTGGTTTAGAGAGGTCTGGTTGAGTTCTGGTCTAGAGAGGTTTGGTTGAGTTCTGGTTTAGAGAGGTTGGTTGAGTTCTGGTCTAGAGAGGTTTGGTTGAGTTCTGGTTTAGAGAGGTCTGGTTGAGTTCTGGTTTAGAGAGGTCTGGTTGAGTTCTGGTTTAGAGAGGTCTGGTTGAGTTCTGGTCTAGAGAGGTTTGGTTGAGTTCTGGTTTAGAGAGGTCTGGTTGAGTTCTGGTCTAGAGAGGTTTGGTTGAGTTCTAGTTTAGAGAGGTCTGGTTGAGTTCTGGTTTAGAGAGGTCTGGTTCTGGTCTAGAGAGGTCTGGTTGAGTTCTGGTCTAGAGAGGTCTGGTTGAGTTCTGGTCTAGAGAGGTCTGGTTGAGTTATGGTCTAGAGAGGCCTGGTTCTGGTCTAGAGAGGTCTGGTTGAGTTCTGGTCTAGAGAGGTTTGGTTGAGTTCTGGTTTAGAGAGGTCTGGTTGAGTTCTGGTCTAGAGAGGTTTGGTTGAGTTCTAGTTTAGAGAGGCCTGGTTCTGGTCTAGAGAGGTCTGGTTGAGTTCTGGTTTAGAGAGGTCTGGTTGAGTTCTGGTTTAGAGAGGTCTGGTTGAGTTCTGGTCTAGAGAGGTTTGGTTGAGTTCTGGTTTAGAGAGGTTGGTTGAGTTCTGGTCTAGAGAGGTTTGGTTGAGTTCTGGTTTAGAGAGGTCTGGTTGAGTTCTGGTTTAGAGAGGTCTGGTTGAGTTCTGGTTTAGAGAGGTCTGGTTGAGTTCTGGTCTAGAGAGGTCTGGTTGAGTTCTGGTCTAGAGAGGTTTGGTTGAGTTCTAGTTTAGAGAGGTCTGGTTGAGTTCTGGTTTAGAGAGGTCTGGTTCTGGTCTAGAGAGGTCTGGTTGAGTTCTGGTCTAGAGAGGTTTGGTTGAGTTCTGGTTTAGAGAGGTCTGGTTGAGTTCTAGTTTAGAGAGGTCTGGTTGAGTTCTGGTTTAGAGAGGTCTGGTTGAGTTCTGGTTTAGAGAGGTCTGGTTGAGTTCTGGTCTAGAGAGGTTTGGTTGAGTTCTGGTTTAGAGAGGTCTGGTTGAGTTCTGGTCTAGAGAGGTTTGGTTGAGTTCTAGTTTAGAGAGGCCTGGTTCTGGTCTAGAGAGGTCTGGTTGAGTTCTGGTTTAGAGAGGTCTGGTTGAGTTCTGGTTTAGAGAGGTCTGGTTGAGTTCTGGTCTAGAGAGGTTTGGTTGAGTTCTGGTTTAGAGAGGTTGGTTGAGTTCTGGTCTAGAGAGGTTTGGTTGAGTTCTGGTTTAGAGAGGTCTGGTTGAGTTCTGGTTTAGAGAGGTCTGGTTGAGTTCTGGTCTAGAGAGGTTTGGTTGAGTTCTGGTTTAGAGAGGTCTGGTTGAGTTCTGGTCTAGAGAGGTTTGGTTGAGTTCTAGTTTAGAGAGGTCTGGTTGAGTTCTGGTTTAGAGAGGTCTGGTTCTGGTCTAGAGAGGTCTGGTTGAGTTCTGGTCTAGAGAGGTCTGGTTGAGTTCTGGTCTAGAGAGGCCTGGTTCTGGTCTAGAGAGGTCTGGTTGAGTTCTGGTCTACGGAGGTCTTCAGATCAAAACCGTCACGTGTGTCCAAAACTTTGGTTAACAATGGTGCTTTCTAAAGTGTATCGTCACCCTTAACCGCAGTAAAATCAGTGTAACATCATCTTCAGTGCTGTGTGTTTTTGAGGTGCTTACCGTTTCTTCATGAGCAACACAATGCCGAGGAAGATGATGACGAAGAGCAGTATTCCTGCGATGACTCCGGCGATCTTCACCGTGTGGTCGGTCTGTTTCTCCGGCTCCACTGCGTTGGGTTTGTGCGTCGCCGCCCCTGAGATCAAGGTTAAAGGTCATACAGAAGATAGTTTAAGGTGAGACGTTACAGGCAAAACACTGTTCTTTCATGCACTGGTCAATTTTGAGGTTTATTATTATACACACTCACACTCACACACACACACTCACTCACTCACACACGTGAGTAAGTGTCTGACCTGTTAGTTGTTTGTCTCCAGCGGCCGGAGCGATGCGAACGTAAGGGGTGGTGAGCTGCGTCACCAAGATAGCAGCTGCAAGAACAAGATCCACACGCATGCAGAAAGACAGAGAGGGAATCAGTGTGTGTGTGTGAGTGTGAGAGAGTGTGAGTGTGTGTGTGTGTGTGAGAGAGTGTGTGTGAGTGTGAGAGAGTGTGAGTGTGTGTGTGTGTGAGAGAGTGTGTGTAAGACAGAAGAGAAACAAACAGGAGATAATGAGCAGTTACTCATCAAGCTGAAAACCTGAACCCAGAACCATGCAGTAAAGCTAGCGAGACTCATCATAGGTTATCTTGTCTCATGTTTCACTTAGCTCTTACTTTAACCTGGGTTAGTAATTAACTCTGGGTTAATGTTCTTATTTGCATATATACAAGGTTAATAACATCGACTGGACAAGAGCAGCACGTGAGCTGTTTCAGTAAGAAGTGTTCATCTGCTCTCAATCAGACTTCAACACAATGCTGATTACATGCAAAATGTTATTTGTAAAAGTAATCGCTGTTTGCATAAATCAGAATATCTACCTTTGGTAGCGACACGAACACAGTCGATTTTCGTCTCCTGGAAAAATAAATAGATATACAAATATGAATGACTCAGTTGAACAAATATTTATAAACATTTCTGATGATACAAATCATGTTTATATTATTATTATCATCATCATTATCATTAATAATAACAATAATAATAATAATGTTTATAGTTGTTTTTATTTTTAATTATTATTATTATCATTACTACTGCGACTAAAAATAATATTTGAATAGATTTAGTGCTGTCAAATTAAGCTTAATAGCATCTAACATAAAAGTTTGTAAATACATATTTACAAACTTTTATGTTAGATGCGTTTAATCGCATCTAATTATTAGTGGCGTCAAAATGATTAACAAAAGTTTGTAAATATATATGTGTGTGGAATTTATATTATTAACCTGTTAAAAAGATGTTGACAAGACTAAGTTTTATTTAACAATTTGGAAATTGTTTGTGTGTTCATTGAGATATTGTTTATATATTTACGAAATTATGTTAGATGCGTTTAATTGCATTTAATTATTAGTGGTGTCAAAATGATTAATCACGATTAAGCACATCTAACGTGAAAGTTTGTGAATATATGTGTGTGTGTATGTATGTGTACAGCACTAATAATAATTTATTGTCCCCAATAATTATAATCATTTTAATAGTATTATTATAGATATGAATCTACTGACAGTCCTACCCTAAACATCACGTAGAACAATATAAGCGTGTCACTGATGAAGCTGCAGTCGGACCGTTTCTACAGGAGTAACTAACAATGTACTTCTGTCAGCAGAAACACCGTCTGCTGCTACATGACTCTACTGATGTTTGTGTTGATGTATTTTCTATGCCTGCTGAGCAGCTGCAGCATTAAAACTGCATTTCAGACGAATGCTGTATGTGAGCGTTCAGAAGCCGAGCACCTGGAACACGACTCACTTTATTGCTTGTAATCAAACTAATGTCCTGAGCTACACAAACACCTTCTTCTGCTTTATTACTGTTGGTGTTTTTAGTATGCCTGTCAAAGCCAACAAACTGTTATTGCACATAAACAGCATTTCAAAAGACTAACACCTGCTGGAGCTTTCAAACTACGTCAGGCTTTTCTAAACACCTTTGTGTTTTTGATACATTTTTCAACTCATTTCTCTTCTCCAGTAAATGCATCGTGATTTAAGAATGTTTAGATATTTGTGCTGGAAAACGAGACAGAAACAGTGAGGAAGAAGAGTGTTGTTTTTGCAGTGTAGCAACTTTAATATTTCCCAGCAAGACAGTCAGAGCCTTGACTATACTCGGGTCGTTTCATCATTGCTAGTGTTTTTCTAAACACACACACTTCCACCTACACCTGAACACACATGAAGACCTGTGACCTGACGAACGAGCCTCACGACAATGTAAACAAACACTCGTATGGCTATTACAAAGAAAAGCAACTAGAAATGTGCATTTAGCATCTGAAAGGCAGGACATTAAGAGCGTGAGGCCTGATTTAATGAATTACAGGTCTTGAATGGAGGCCCGTCTCAGTAAGTGCCCGTCTGAATCCATCAGGGAGGCTAAAACACAGATCCTCAGTCAATTAGGACATCAATTACGGCCGGCAGCTCTTCCACGGCCTTTTAGAGCAACACGACTGTCAATCTAAACAGCGCGTTTTCTTTAAAAGCACCGCGAGAGGTGAGAAAGAGCAAGACGCATTAAGTCAAAGTGAGTTAATGCGAGCGGTGGGCGTCTCCCGTCATGTATGGCACTCAAAAGTGTCGCTCTGACACTTGAAGCGTTTTTCTGCACGATTACAGGCAAAGCCGTTCCCTGACGGCCTCTTACGCGTGCATTTGAGGACGCTGGTCGAGGTCGAGGCGTCCGGAGGGATCCTCTTCACCTCCATTCTCTTTCTTACCCACAATTACCTTCCTCATCGACTCCAGCTGCTGTGGTTTCAGAGGAGCGCTACTCGAAGCGTGTGAATGCGTGTCTGTTAATCGAGGGGCTTCAAGCGCTTGTCGCTGTCATGACTCTGAATTCCTCACACTCTTCGGTTTCTCCCACAGGGTCCGAAATGAACACTCAACAAGTGAGTTAAGTTAAAGCAAGTTAAAACTGGCTTTGGCGCATCAATAAATGAAGCCAGCTGTCCGGTGACTTTCTTAGCAAAAAAATGGTTCTTTCCTCAGAATGTTTAGATATTTGTGCTGGAAAACAAGACAAAAATACTGAGGAAGAAAACTTGGATTGGATTCAATTAGATTGATTAAAACCAACATCCAATTACAGCAGAAACTAAATTCTATTTGCATCACTGATCATTATTTTCCTGCTTATTACTTACAGGGTTCGTACAGATACTGTAAATTGAAATTCCAGGACTTTCAAAGTCTTTTCGAGCACTACTTTTTTCTACGTTTTCAAGGACTACAATCAGAGAGTCAAACAATATTTTTATTATCTTTCAAATTCTAAAAAAAGGTAAATAGATAAATAAAATATGTATGCAATGACTGTGGCAACCTAAAGTATGGGAACATTAAAAAAGCCCTAGAATTTTCAGTGCATAGAAGAGCAAATAGAAATAGGGCATCAAGTTTTTATTCTATTCCTTTTAAAAGATGTAATAACAGAAGAACACAAAGGATTTTATTTGTAAAATGTAAAGCATTTCATTGTAACTAATTACAAAGTAATTATATTTTGTTTGCACTAAAAATATATATATTTTAAAGATTTTTTCCCCTTAAATTACAGATATAAGGGATCCCTAATAATAAATATTAAATACAAATTTTATAAATAATACTTTATATTATAACGTTGGTATACTTGTGCATGTTAAAGGATTAGTTCACTTCAGAATTAAAATGTCCTGATAGTTTACTCACCCCCATGTCATCCAAGATGTTCATGTCTTTCTTTCTTCAGTGGAAAAGAAATGAAGGTTTTTGAGGAAAACATTCCAGGATTGTTCTCCATATGGTGGACTTCACTGGGGTTCAACGGGTCCAAATGTCAGTTTCAGTGCAGCTTCTACACGATCCCAGACGAGGAATAAGAGTCTTATCTAGAGAAACCATCTGACATTTTCTAAACAAAATAAACGTTATATACTTTTTAACCACAAATGCTGGTCTTGCACTGCTCTGTGATGCGCCACGCACGACGTAATCATGTTGGAAAGGTCACGCGTGACGCAGGCAGAAGTACTGATCCAGAGTCTACAAAGCGAACGTCAAAGACTAAATCAAACGGCCTTTACAAAAAAAGCTAAAACAACGATGTCGGACGATTTTGAAGTTGGAGGAGAAAATGAGATGGAGTTTTTCCGCCTACGTCACGCGTGACCTTTCCAACGTGATTACATCATGCGTGTCGCATCACAGTGCAGTGCAAGACCAGCATTTGTGGTTAAAAAGTATATTTTCTAGAAAATGTCAGATGGTTTCTCTAGATAAGACTCTTATTCCTCGTCTGGGATCGTGAAGCTGCACTGAAACTGACATTTGGACCCGTTGAACCCCAGTGAAGTCCACTATATGGAGAAAAATACTGAAATGTTTTCCTCAAAAACCTTCATTTCTTTTCCACTGAAGAAAGAAAGACATGAACATTTCGGATGACATGGGGGTGAGTGAATTATCAGGACATTTTAATTCTGAAGTGAACTAATCCTTTAATGTTGGGGATTTATCAATGACTAGTGCAGGTTAAACGGTTAAGCGAGTATGTGGCGGCAAGGGACTCACTTTAAGAGGGAGTTAGTATACAATTCATTAAAAAAAACTCATTTTGGGACAAAGCTTATTTATAAGGAGCAACTGACAAGCAAAGCGGCTCCGGAGTGAAGCTGAATCTGGAGTGAAGAGCTGTCAGTCATGGGAAATCCCCTTAACCATACTATGATAAAGATATCGCTTTCCTGATTTTTTTTTTACATAAAAATGTGATTAACCAGAAGAATGAAAGCTGTATCATATACTTGGAAAATATATAACCATGCAAAATGGCTTTATATCTATGATGCACTGCAGCTTTAATTTTGCGTGAAAAGATTTGTGTTTTATCGAAAAAATAAACACTGATTTCATATATATTGTCTTTCAATAATTCAAGCACTTTTCAAGGGTTTTCCAGGACTTCAAATAGTCGTATTCAAGCACCTTCTACGAACCGTGTAAAGCTGCTTTGAAACAATCTGTATTGTATAAAGCACTATAGAAATAAAGCTGACTATAGAGGACTAGTGAACGCACCCCGTTGGCCGTGCTGACGGCCTGATAGTAGATGCTGTAGCTCTTGTGCGGGAGCAGCGGAGCGTTCCAGTAGCCGCTGTACGTCCGGTTGTCTCCGATGGTGAAGGGCTGCGGCGAGGGGACGCCTGCGGACGGGAACTCAGCGCCGTAGTAGTACTGTGAGTTCAGACTGCTGGCGTTCTGGTAGTGAACCGGCACCGGATAACAGCGGAGGATTTCAGCTTCACCGCCACGAGCCCTTCGAGGCCGTTCCTCCTCAACAACCACCTGATACACACTGAGAGAGAGAGAGAAACATGCTGTATTAAACCCACAATGAAATTGATACTAGTAATCATAATAAATGAGCAAAAAAGACATTTCAGTTAATATCTTCAGTCACTTGTATCTGTATCTTGATTTAAGAATGTTTAGATATTTGTGCTGGAAAACAAGACAGAAACACTGAGGAAGAACACCATTCTTTGCAGTGTGATATAACATGCTTCTGTTAAAAGTTATTGACAAATCCCTGGCATTGCTGCCACGATCTATAACCATATTCATCAGGATCCTCCATCTCTTACGGTGACGTTCCTTTCATCTCGGCCGTCTCTGGCTCTCAGACATTATAAGAGGTTTCTTCTCCAGATCTAATATTCACCCACACCGGAGGAACAAGAACCCCGGCGCGGCTTCATAAATTAGCACTGCCACAACACAAAGACGCCCATGTTTGCTGTTTAATCATTTATGGACTTAAAGGGCAAACATCCTCTCACGCTCCCTTCATAAATTCTCTGTGTCAGTTTTTCGGGAAGGGCCGGCGAAGCCCCGGAGCGCCGCAAGACTACGGTAAAGCGCTGCGTCGATGGTAAGTGACCATGACAAAAAACAGGGCTTGTATTTCATACACTTCACATGCACTTTACTCAACGCACAACTGAACTAAACTAAACTAAACTAAAGCCGCTGGTATTTACAGAGGGACAGAGAGAGAGAGCGGCTAGCTGCTAGCGCAATGAATGTTGACTGATGCTAATCTGACCTTTGCTAATCTGTAATAAAGTCTGGGTTTGCTAGCAAAAGGTTATCTGTGAATATAAAAAGCTGCATTTATAAATATACTGTAGTTAATGAAATTACAGACCTGCACACTGCCTGCCCTTTCCTGTGGATTTATTAAACATACAAAAAACAATCCGCTGAAATATCCATCCATCCATCCCTAAATATCCATCCATTTATCCCTAAATATCCATCCATCCCTAAACGTCAATCCCTCCATCCCTAAATGTCCATCCATTCCTAAATATCCATCCATTCATTCCTAAATATCCATCCCTAAATATCCATCCATTTATCCCTAAATATCCATCCATCCCTAAACGTCAATCCCTCCATCCCTAAATGTCCATCCCTCCATCCCTAAATGTCCATTCATTCCTAAATATCCATCCATTTATCCCTAAATATCCATCCATCCCTAAATGTCCATCCATTCCTAAATATCCATCCATTCATTCCTAAATATCCATCCCTAATAATCCATCTATTCATTCCTAAATATCCATCCCTCCATCCCTAAATATCCATCCATTTATCCCTAAATATCCATCAATCCATCCCTAAATGTCCATCCCTCCATCCCTAAATATCCATCCATTTATCCCTAAATATCCATTCATCCATCCCTAAATGTCCATCCATTCATTCCTAAATATCCATCCCTAAATATCCATCTATTCATTCCTATATATCCATCCCTCCATCCCTAAATATCCACCCATTTATCCCTAAATATCCATCCATTCATTCATCCATTACTAAATAGCGTCCATCCATTTATCTATCCCTAAATATCCATTCATTCATCCCTAAATATCAATTCATCCATCCATCCATCCCTAAATATCCATCCATTCATCCATCCATCATCCCTAAATATCCATCCATCCATTTATCTATCCCTAAATATCCATCCATCCATGTATCTATCCCTAAATATCCATTCATTCATTCCTAAATATCCATTCATCCATCCATCCATCCATCCATCCATCCCTAAATATCCATCCATCCATCTATCGCACAAAAGGGAGTGGCCTGTGGTTCTTTAGCCAATCCCAGTCAGTCTTTGCCTGTCAATCATTTTGCACATTTGGAGGGGTTTGGAGAGAATGAAGTGTAATATACAGTCATAAAGTTATTAAATGCCTCCAACATTAACAAAACACACTCTCTCTCTCCTTCAGTTTGAGGCGTCATTTTCAGTTATGTCTGAATTACGTGTGAAATAGTCAGTGTGGAAATAAATTCTATGACATTACTGAATGAGCCGCTCGCCTGCATGATAATACATTACCATCCTACGGCATGCTGGGTAAAGGTGATCTCTGCCAGCGCTTCAGTATGGAGATGAAATATCATGTGATAAATTATTTAAGCCAATGAGAGACAGCGCAGGTGAGAGGGGAAGTTAATTAGCACCTGATCTCACACTGAGGTCAAAGTCCAGAGGTCAAAGAGCAAATCACAGCCTCACCGGAGGCCTATTTTGATTACAGATGAACGAAAGAGAAAGAGAAAGACGTGTGTATAAAATGCACCAATTCTCTGGAAATATAAAACTTGATAACATGCTAACAGACATAATGAGATTTTGGGAAATGTCCCGCCCCTTTCCATAACCGCCAGCTTCAACACACTACTAACTAACTCAACCAGGCCCGCCCCTTTATTCTGCGTATGAATTATTTCATTGAGGAATATTGTGAAGAAAACTCAAGGCGTTTCAGGAGTTCAGAAACACTGACACTGATATAGAGAAGAACAATGAGCTTTTTCATGCTCAAAACAGCAACATTACACACTGAAGACAGATGAAGATGGAGAAAAGCTTTAATTGTAGAGTGTTACCAACTGTTTTTAACTTCATATTCATGCTCCAAAGGGCATCTAGAAGTGCTATAATGTGATCTATATGTGTGTGTGTGGCTGAAGCAGGTGTGTAATGGGATGAGACCTGCAGACGGGCAGCATAGGAACCAATTTCCACATCTGAACCCGGTAATGTCCCTCTTCCTCCTGTTACTGTGGAAACGGAGGATCCGTTTGCCCATCATCCCACTTATTATTCTGCATAAATTCAGCTTTATTTCTGAGAAAAGAAAAGAAGGTCTTTCTTGACGTGTGTGTGAATGTGAGTGCTGTCAGCGCGGATGTGTGCAGCACGAATACGGCCGCAGGGCGAAACGGAGACCGCCAACGGCAGCGATGGATCCAATCGCCACCGACTCACCTATTTTCTTATGACGCTTTCATCTGACGCGCCACACATGATCAGAGACGCTTGCTGTTGTTAATTACATCAGTGTGAAACTAAATCATTGCGAAGGTAACCTTGATACGGCGAGGGCACTTCAAAGAGCGAGCAGACAATTCCAGCGAATGCAACACAAAATAGAGCCTGAAAGTCATCAGAAATTAACAGAAACAAACAAATATCTGCCGATGGGGTCAGAAAAATAAACTTAATTCAAAGGGAAAACAAGATTATTGACTCCATTGGCAGATATTTGTTCTTGTAAGCTCATGATCCACAGGATCCAACTGGACCTTGGAATGTATACGTTTTTAATGCATTCAGAGGGTTAAACTCTGTCACCAGAACAAACCGTGTTCGGCGGCCCGTACGACTCCAGCACAATTTCGGGACCTAAAAAGAGACTTTCTAGGAGATCTGGATGTTTAATGAGCTTGTTTACACACCATCTGTAAAAGAAATATGCAGCTAATGTGTAATTAAGCAGCTCTGATGAGTTGTCCGCATCGATCACATCAGCCCGTTTTCTCACAGGAAGTGCTGGAGTTGTTCGGGTCTCCACGAAAAACTCTTGCAAACTGTCGCCGACTGCAGCAGCTCTGCACAATAACTCCCTGAGCGCCTTAAACTAATTAATTAAAACCTCTAACGGCAGAGTGACCTGACAGCTTTATCCCAGGCAGTGCCAGACACGAGTGCGGACGGAAAGAAAATGAGAAAACCAGGATGATGAGGATTTCTGAGCAAAGAGAGAAGAGGAGGAGGAGGAAACATGGGAACACTTTATAATAACATTCCAGTTATTAATGTTACACTGTAAAAAAACAACACATTCTCACTCACAACTTCCAAAAAGGTTCTATATAGAACTCTAGGGTTCTTGACTCAATTTTAAAGAACATTTTATTCCAAAAAGGTTCTATATAGAACTCTAGGGTTCTTGACTCAATTTTAAAGAACATTTTATTCCAAAAAGGTTCTATATAGAACTCTAGGGTTCTTGACTCAATTTTAAAGAACATTTTATTCCAAAAAGGTTCTATATAGAACTCTAGGGTTCTTGACTCAATTTTAAAGAACATTTTATTCCAAAAAGGTTCTAGGGTTCTTGACTCAATTTTAAAAAAACATTTCATGTCAAAAAGGTTCTATATAGAACTCTAGGGTTCTTGACTCAATTTTAAAAAAACATTTCATGTCAAAAAGGTTCTATATAGAACTCTAGGGTTCTTTTACTCAATTTTAAAGAACATTTTATTCCAAAAAGGTTCTAGGGTTCTTTTACTCAATTATAAAGAACATTTTATTCCAACAAGGTTCTAGGGTTCTTTTACTCAATTTTAAAAAACATTTTATGTCAAAAAGGTTCTATATAGAACTCTAGGGTTCCTTTACTCAATTTTAAAGAACATTTCATGTCAAAAAGGTTCTATATAGAACTCTAGGGTTCCTTTACTCAATTTTAAAAAACATTTTATGTCAAAAAGGTTCTATATAGAACTCTAGGGTTCCTTTACTCAATTTTAAAAAACATTTTATGTCAAAAAGGTTCTATATAGAACTCTAGGGTTCTTGACTCAATTTTAAAGAACATTTCATGTCAAAAAGGTTCTATATAGAACTCTAGGGTTCCTTTACTCAATTTTAAAGAACATTTCATGTCAAAAAGGTTCTATATAGAACTCTAGGGTTCCTTTACTCAATTTTAAAGAACATTTCATGTCAAAAAGGTTCTATATAGAACTCTAGGGTTCCTTTACTCAATTTTAAAGAACGCTTTGTGCTAGAAAGGTTCTCTATAAGGAGAAATGTCTTAAAGGATTGCATAATACTTCAATGTTTAATGATTATTTATCATTATTAAATTTTTTGATGTATGTTTATGAGCTGTTTAATTCGTAAATTGTAATTAAAACTTAAAATGAATTAAAACAAAATGAATTAATTAAAACTAAACGCATAAATGAATGATCCCATGACAGAACCCTTAAAAGGATCTATATATGAAGCTCCTGACAGAACCCTTTGAGCTTCCATAAAGAACCTTTTCTTCTCAGAGTGTAAAAATATGTATCATGACTTTTATATCTTAGTATTTCTTGTAAAGGGCTTCAGCTGTGTTTGTCTGCACCGTGGGATCAGACGCGGCCCGCTGCTGTCGCTCTGGATTCAGGCACATCTAACTGACACCAATTAGAGACCGTCAGTCCGGCTGGCCACCCATCGCCACGGATAACACTTATGGAGGATTGACTGACCATCGACTGGAGAGTGACCTGTAAGAGCGATGGTCTCTCCTCGGCCGGAGAGGAAAACAAGCGTCTGTCTCTGTGTGAGCCCGTATGATCGAGTGATGGAGGCTTTCTATCGGTCTGATTAAAGACACATGAGCACCTGAACCGCTTGCTCCTCTCGTTTGAAATGTTTGTGTCTCTCTCTCACAGCAGAAAATATGTTCTTCCTCAGTATTTTTGTCCCTTTGAATTAAGATTATTTTTCTGACCCCAGTGGCAGATATTTGTTCTTGTTTTAATCATAAACTTTGATTTTTTTTTTAAACAAGACTTAATATCTTCAGTCATTTTGCTTCTCCAGTAAATGTATCTTGATTTAAGAATTTGTGCTGGAAAACAAGACAAAAATACTGAGGAAGAACATTTTTTTTTTTTTTTTTTGCAGTTCACCTTTAAAACAAGATAAATTTACTTGAGCAGCAGTACAGTACACAATATTGTTTTCATAGCCTGTATCTTCAATGTGTGTGTATTTTTGTCTCACTGCAGGTTTTTTCACTTGTTTGTACTTGGGAAAAAAGATTTTTTGCAGTGTGATACAATTGTTGTTAGATATGAAATATTCCTAATATTGTGTTGGTCCTCCTTTTGCTGCCAAAACAGCCCTGAGCCGTCGAGGCATGGACTCCTCTAGACCCCTGAAGGTGTGCTGTGGTATCTGCACCAAGATGTTAGCAGCAGATCCTTTAAGTCCTGTAAGTTGTGAGGTGGAGCCTCCATGGATCGGACTTGTTTGTTCAGCACATCTCACAGATGCTCGATTGGATTGAGATCTGGGGAATTTGGACTCAAACTCATTGTTGTGCTCCTCAAACCATTCCTGAACCATTTTTGCTTTGTGGCAGGAGCATTATCCATAGCCACCAGGGAATACCGTTTCCATGAAAGGGTGTACATGGACATCCACATGGATGGCAGGACCCAAGGTTTCCCAGCAGAACATTGTCAAAGCATCACACTGCCTCCGCCGGCTTGTCTTCTTCCCATAGTGCATCCTGGTGTCATGTGTTCCCCAGGTAAGCGACGCGCTATATATATATATATATATATATATATATATATATATATATATATATATACACACACACACACTTACACTATATGAGTGTGTGTCGCTGTGTGATGGCTAAAGCAGCTTGAACGGTGTAACCGATAAGAGTGAATGTTTCTCGCTGTTGTAAACACGCATTTTGGGTTGGAATGGTCTCAAGGCGTTTGTGCAGCCGTTTCAATCACTGCACGACTGCGAGACAGATCAGTAATCCTCTCAAAGCCAACGCCACACGCCACACGCGTCCCCTCCGGACACGAATGTTCCCATCGTGTGTGTGTGTGTCGTCACAGAGATTACATGTCACAGCCAATTTGTGTTTGAGCAAATGTGTGTGTGTGGGTGGATTTATGTTTCTGACTGCTAATTGCACAAAAAAATAATACATCAAATGTCTGATTTCTTTAACTTTTGGTGGTGGGACTGTTTCTTTCCTTTGTTTAATCTCTTTTGTTGTGTTTCTTTCAAAGCTCTGGTGTCATTTGATGTGTTTCTTCAGGCCGGTATCAATGGCAAACATCTGCTGTCGAGCGCTTGAGCGTCTGCCGCCGTATTCTCCTGCAGCTAATCACACGGTTTGATTACAAACAACCACAAACACTAGGCTGATTTCAGGACCGTCTTCTGTCAGTAATCTTCATGGAAATGTCTTTTACTTGTAATAATGCTCAGAATCCATAATTATTACAGAGAGTGCTTCCACTTGAGCCAAAATAAAAACACACTTCACACTGCAGGGGTTTGAGATCCATGTGAACGCTTCAAATGAACCACATCGTTAGTCAGATTACATGCTCTTGGTTAATTGTCACATGACACTGCGTTTCACCTCTGACCCTAGCAAGCTAAAGGACACATCATAACGTGATTAAAGCACTAATCAGAAGTGCATCAGAGCCCGTCATAATGACCAGCGGCCTCGTCTCCTGAAAACACGGAGGAACACAATCACAGACCGGGAGATTAGACGCGGATCACAATAATCAAATCGTGCTTTTCCTATTTTCCAATCTTGTTGAAGAGGCAAAAACATGATTTGATCAGATCAGATCAGATTAAATGATGGAGCTGGCGGTGTAATCCAGGAGAGATAACTGCGGTAAACACCACTGTAATTTACTGCGGTTATTTGCACGGCGTACAGTCAAGCGTCGGTCCCGGGATATCCAATATTAAACCAGTGCTTTGTAATATAATATTCTTATGCTGAAGATGTTACAGCTTTATCCGGTTCTTATTAAACATGCAGCAGTAAATAATGATGTTTTGACTGTGACTGTGAATCAAACAGAGACACAAACCTTCACAAGACAAACATACACGCTTTAAATATTAGAGCGAATGAACCTTAAAACATCAAAAACATGTCCAGCTTATATCTCATCATTATATAAAGATTTGAATTCAAGACCGTAAGCATGTTTTTGACCATTCGTTTAAATTGTTTAAATATTTTAAATGAAAAGGATTTATAGGGCGTTAATAGAACAGTGAAACAGAAAGAACTAGAATTTATTGTAAAGTATTTGCAAATATAATTTTTCTTTTAAAATATGCACATATTCACTCTTAATCTTATGCTTAATATGCCAAAAACGGCTTAGTTCATATTTCATACATTCAGTTATGAAGTACATGGATGATGTAAATGCCTATATTTTCAATTCAAAACAGTGAAATTTGACAAAATATGTGAGTAGTTTGAGTAGTTAAGTCATATATGTACATTATTATTGTGTTAAGTTTTATCTTCCCCTCCCTTTTGCAGCTTCATCTCTTCTCTGATGATGAGGGCGGGGCAACCTGTCACTCACATGAGATCCACCAATAGCAAACCACAACCACCCAATCAATTCCCCACAGACAAAATCAAGCCCCGCCCTACATTTGTTCTTGTTTGCGAAGCGTTTCATGCGGATATACGGCACACTAGGGAAGAAAGTTTCTGCTTCATATTTTTAAATAATGCAGAAATCTTTATTTGCTAAATGCAATTAGTAATTTTCTTTTGATTTGGGGCTGAAATATGAGCCAGACCCGTTCACCTGAGTAACGTGCGGCGTTTACTAATGAGAGCGTGTGATTATGTTCGCAGTGTTGGTTGCGAGCGAGGGGACATTCAGGGGCCGCGGTGACACAGTCAGGAGAAACACATGAAAGCGGTTCAGGGACGAGCTCTGAAGCCTCACACACACTTTGTTCTCTGCTTCAAAGAATGACGCTCACTCGGAGGAATCCACAAACAATACAGGAGTAAAAATACCATGAAAACAGACTTCCTCAGCTGTGCTTGATTTAGCTTCCGTTCACAAGCACTGTAAAATATGATCGGAATTTGAACTGCAAAAATACTAGTCTTAGCCAATTAACAGCCAGTGTCCAAAAGTGACATCTGGAGGGGATATATATATAGATATTTTTTTTTTTTCCCAACAAGTTTGATTAAACCATCAAAATATGAGGAAAATATTTTATATATTTTTTAATATTTTCAATATAAGGGAAGAACAAAACATTAAACTTGGTTAAAAGCGCTGCTGGATTTACTGGTTATGTAGTCTTTTTTGTTGTTTAAAACCATAAAATTTAAAATGTATTAAATTCAAATATATATTAAAATCTGTTTTACAGAATTATTCTGGCAACCACAGCTGCTTTTTTTTAGAAATTGGTTTCAATGATGAAATTCCCTGCTTTTGAGACCAGATCAGCTGTAATCTTACCTGACAGGAGCTCCGCGGCTCTGAGCAGGTTTCAGCACGACCGTAACGCTGCTGTCCGTCTGGTTCAGAGGCGTCTCCTGATCGTACGCCGGCATCGACGGAGCTGCAAACACACAAGGAAGCCGAATCATTTGAAACAGTAACTCGAATCACTAGAGTTATGACACAAGCGCACAAACGCAGATGTCTTTGCACCTGTTTGTTTCATTCCTCTGATGGAGTAATCGGCTAGATGGCGCTGTCACAAAAAAACTAGGGCATTACAAATGTGGCCCAGCTTCCTGTAGAATTTTTTTTTTCTTCTGTTAAATCAGCTTAAACTCACTTATGTTGTTCAGCTAACATAATATTTTGAGTTTCTGTTCATTAATGTCTTTCTTTGCATTAAAGAGCCCATCTTATGCCCTTTTACAAAGTCTTGTTCCTGTCCCTATGAAGCCCCTCCTTCTGAAAGGCACAATGTGCTCTGATTGGTCGGCTGGAGCAGTGTGCTGTGATTGGTGTTTGGAAAATGTCCCGCCCCTTACCATAGTTTCAACACAAAAGGGCCCCGCCCCTTTATTCTGCTTAAGAATTATTTAAATGAGGAATATTGTGAAAAACTCAAGACTACAATGGAGGCATTTCAGGGAGTTCTGAAACACTGATATAGAGAAGAACTCCCGCTGAAGGGACTGAAACTTGATTGGACTGAACTGGTGATCCAGACCTGAGATCTTGGTGGTGGCCTGTGTGATGGCGGGCGGCCCGAAGCCCTTAGCGGTGCTCGCTCTGAGGGTGAAGGAATACGTGGAGCCGGGGTAGAGACCCAAGAACACGTGGCTGGTTTCATTCCCCATTTTTACCACCTTCCCGCTCTGGTTAGACAGATCCAGCACCGGGTCGAAGGAGCTGACGGCTTTATACGAGATCTGTGAACATAAAACATGCATGTTAACATCACTCAAATGAATTCCAGTGTCGACTGAACAAATGATTCCTTTGAGTTCCACCAAATTAGACTATTATCTGAAATGCTTCAAGGCCCTTTTCAATTATCAGCCAGTGATAAATAAATAAAAAAATCGATAACAACATCCGTGCTTCTGACAGATCAGAGCAGGAGTTCGAAAGGGAAAGTGTCTTGCTTCTCATATTTGTAGGGTTTTGTTCATTACACTGAAGATGAGCGACATTAATGAAGCGGCGTACTCGAAGCACTTTATGATGTCGAGATTTTCTGCTGTTTTTCATAAACTCCACACAGCTATTAGATTTAAATCTAGATCTAAATCTAGAGCTTTAAAAAATTCAGACATTTCCCAACAGCACAGCAGCAATGACTTGTATGGAGTGCCACAAGGCTCAGTACTAGGACCATTGCTTTTTACCCTGTACATGCTACCCTTATGAGATATCAAAGGAGAAAACATGGGGCTAGTTTTCACTGATGATGCTCAGCTCTATATTTCTTCCCAGCCTGATGAAACATACCAATTAACAAAAGAAACGGAATGCATAGTCTATATAAAAAATTGGATCACTAGTAATTTTCTTACTACTAAATTCAGGCATTCTAACCAATCATAACTGCCCCCATTGCTACCTGCTATCCGACAATCAAACCAGACAGTAGAGTTAGTAGATTAACGTTGGTGGACTTTAACTTGAAAAATGGTGTGTATTGACATCTTTCCGCAGTTGAAACAACATACCTTCTGATGTTCATTCATGTTTATTCGGTGCTATAACTAGTAGTAAAGAGAAAGAGATGACTGCTTGAGCTACAGCGATCTGTCACGACACATTCTAGTTACTATGAGGTTGCCAGGTGGTTACTAAGGTGGCTGAGAAACAGAAGTGTAAAGTCATGACATGTGTGTTTACCTCATACTGAGTGATGATGCCAAAGGTCTGAGCTGGTTCTCTCCACTTCAGCAAGATCTTCTCCTCGTACACACTGGCCTGGATAGAATCCAGAGGAACTTCACCCGGCACTGACAGGAAGTGACATCACAAAGGATCAAAACACAGCAACAACAACAGCTCTTCATATGCATGCAACATGTTCTGTAGCTGTAATATTTTGTTACATTTAAATCAATCAATGTGAAATCAATGTTTGGCAGCTAATGAAGAAAACATGTTTTAAGCTGACAGCCTTTATTCTGAAAGATTACATTTTTAAATAGTTATTAATAGGTGACTGTGATTTAAAACAAATTTCTTTTCTAAAAGCCATTGTTTTCAAGCCATAAATCCACAGATACACACGACGACGTTCATCATCTCCTCCTTCAAACACGTTTTTTGTGCCTGTGAAAGATTATTACTCATTTGTTTATCGTTTCATCCTCTCACAGGAACGTTACTCCAGTCGGTCTCACTTGACACTGACTCTGAACGAGAACAAAGAGCGTGTGTGTGTTTAACATCCAGGCGAGATGCGGCCCAGGTGTCTAATTATTTATAAAGGTTGCCGATCTCAGGAAACAAAAAATCATGTTTATTCCATCAGAAGAGCTCTGCTAATAGGGGACGCAATTAGACATTCAAGCTAAATGTCAGTGCTGGAAGAAATTCACCCTTAGGAACATGTGAAATAAGATGAAAATTATCCAGTGGAGTATTTGAGCAGCTTATTCACTCCAGTACCTGATATAATGGGATTTTCATCTAAATACAGAGGTCGATATAGTACTAAAGATACTTTACAGCCATGTGGTGGGGATGAACTTAAAGGTTCTTCAATGGTTCCTAAGATACAGCAAAAGAACCCTCTTCTATTCAAGAACCATTTGTGCATATATCAGGTTATTCAGTTGCTATATGGTTCTTTGTGGATTAATAGAGTTTTTTTGTTTCAGAGGTTCTTCAGATCAGTGGTTATTGGGACACAGATGCTAAAGCTCTAGATCTAGAATTCTATAAAAATCTCTAAAGAATAAAAAGTGGGACTTCTAGTGGGACTTAAACTGTCTAGAACATGTCTGTGCCATATTTTTATTAATTTTGAATAATGTTTGTAACCAAGCTATAGTATTTTGGTCTATAAATATATCCGAATACCAGTTTAGATGCAGCTTCTGAAAAGATACACTCACCATCTTCATCCGTCTGAACGTGGATCTCAGGACTTTCTTTGATGCCCACGCAGTGTACCAGGTGGTTACTAGGAGGTTGCTAGGTGGTTGCTAGGGCATTTTGTGTGGTTACTAGGTTACTTGGGCATTCTCTGTGGTTACTAGGAGGTTGCAAGTGCATTTTGAGTGGTTACTAGGAGGTTGCTAGGGTGTACTCTGTGGTTACTAGGGGGTTGACAAAAACCTAGGTACTTATTTTATACACTGGTTAAATTTATGAGGAATGGAGCTTCAACACATTCAGACATTTCCCAACAGCACAGCAGCAATGACTTGTATGGAGTGCCACAAGGCTCAGTACTAGGACCATTGCTTTTTACCCTGTACATGCTACCCTTATGAGATATCAAAGGAGAAAACATGGGGCTAGTTTTCACTGATAATACTCAGCTCTATATTTTTTCACAGCCTGATGAAACATACCAATTCACAAAACCAACGGAATGCATAGTTGATATAAAACATTTGCGGGAGTTTGATTGACAGGCAATCTAACCAGTCATAACTCCGATATTTTGTGCCCCCATTGCTATCCGTGATTTTGTCCAACAATCAAACCAGACAGTAGAGTTAGTAGATTAACGTCGGTGGACTTGAACTTAAAAAATGGTGTGTATTGACATCTTTCCGCAGTTGAAACAACATACCTTCTGATGTTCATTCATGTTTATTCTGTGCTATAACTAGTAGTAAAGAGGAATAGATGATCGTTTCACGTGCCGCTCGAACTACAGCAATCTGTTACGACACATTTGAGGCAGTTACTATGAGGTTGCCAAGTGGTTACTAGGGTGGCTGAGAAACAGAACTCACCATCTTCATCTGTCTGAACGTGGATCTCAGGACTTTCTTTGACACCCTCGCGGTTGCGCAGCACCATTCTGACGCTGAGGTTGGTGTAGGGCGTGAGGTTATGGATGGTGTGCTGGGGGGCGGAGCTCT
Source organism: Elopichthys bambusa (assembly GCA_037101425.1). Classification (NCBI taxonomy): domain Eukaryota; kingdom Metazoa; phylum Chordata; class Actinopteri; order Cypriniformes; family Xenocyprididae; genus Elopichthys; species Elopichthys bambusa. Next base: position 36,210,802 of record CM074437.1, read on the forward strand.
GGCCGGCGTAAGATGCCACCTCCCTGCTCTCCTCCTTCCCACCTCCTCTGGCGCGGTACTGCACCGTCAGACTGTAGTTGTGACAGCGAGTCACGTTGTAGCCGAAAGGCTCCCAGCGAACAGTCACCTGGCGCGACTTGATGTCCACCACTTTCAGCTGTCGCGGGCCGTGCATGGGCTCTGTGAGGAAAATAAAACACTATTAATGTCTTTACCGTGCATCAGGTCAGACAGCGGTGAATGCAAAGTGCCTCTAAAGAGCCTGATGATACCTGGACACAAACACAATGAAAAACAGACGTTTAAACAAGCAGAATGTAAAAGAGATTTGATATTCATGATATTTTGTAAGAAATGCTTTCAGGCAAATACATTCTCAATACAACAGTACACACCGGCACAAAACACAAAACCTTCCTCAACAACACGCGTGATGAACCGCAGGCTTCAGGTTTGTGAGAGGTAAAACATCTTCATGTTCAATAAAGCCAGGAGTCTCTGGACACACACACACACACACCACTGGCAAATAACTGTTTTTGTTTCCAACAAAAACTCACTTGATTTTGCTAAACTTTTTTTCAGTAAACAAGACTTAGTATTTAGAAACAAAATGACTTCAGATATTAAGAAGGAGAGTCATTTTTTGCAGTGCACAGTTTGTGACTGTGGCTCCATCACCGAAACCCTGATCCCGTTTCTCCGGGTCTGGAAACACGAGAGCGGCTCATATCAGCCACTCCAGGATCAAAGCAGCAATCAGATGAGAAGAGCAGGATGAAAGAGTCTCAGACTCCATCTAATACAGCGGCTGAAAGGACAACAGACGAGCATCACATCACACGGAGAACAGCAGAGTCCAGCTCAGATATACTCACGGCGAAGTTCTGTTTCGTTCTTCGCTTTGGGGTGAATGTGCGACAATCACAGACATGTCTGTTGAGTGTGCGAACGCAATGGCTAATCAGATGTGTTCAAGTTAGTCAGAATCTGCTCAAACACCATTCAAAGTGGCTGGCTTTTTGTTCAGCGTGAGTTCACACTCGCGATTCTTTTCATTATAACCAAAACCCAATGTCAATGAGACTCATCGCGCAGCTTCACTGATTATAACGGGAGTTTTGTGTACCTCGCATTTAATTGACAGCTCCAGTGATTATAATGGCGGCAATCTTTGCACACTTTTTTTCATGCTGCTAACCAAACATTGCAAAGTTTCTAGGTTGACAACTGTATTTAAATGCATGACTGAATCCGATAGACAGTGATATGACTTTTTGAGTGCAGAAATCTGACCTGTTTCATTTATGTGCATCACATTAAGTTAATTCGTTTTTTTAAATATTTTTATGTTAAAACTGTCCAAATGGATGAAAATGATATATGCAAAATAAAATCTTAAATGTAGGCATAAATATTTTGAGTTTCCAGCACTAAACCAGCAAACTCAACCCGACGTGAGACACTCTTCTGAAGAAACTCCTGAGTGAAGTGAAACCTGAAGCTTGTTTTATGTGAAATGACCCTCAAAGACCAACATTATCTGAGCATTAGAAGCAAACACAGAGTCTAGACGGGCAACAAGGACGAGACATGCCGATACAAACACATCTGAAGAACAATACAGTCCTTAAATAAGGTTCGTTGGATTCAAGGTTTATATATAGCGTGACACAAACAGTGTTATAAAACAGATTCAGACTCAGTTCACTGCATCAGGATTTCTTTAAAAGAGTCTCTTCTGCTCACCAAACCTGCGTTTATTTGATCAAAAATACAGTAAAAATAGTGAAATATTATTATAATGTAAATCAGCTGTTTTCTATGTGAATTTTACTCCAGTCTTCAGTGTCACATGATCCTTCACAAATCATTCTGATATGATGATTTGCTGCTCAACAAACATTTATGATTATTATCAATGTTGTGCTGCATCAGATTTTACTGGAAACCAAGATACATTTTATTTTTCAAGATTTCTGATAAATGAAAACTAAAGAGTACAATAATGATGCTGAAAATTCAGCTTTGATCACAGGAATAAAATGCAGTTTCACAGAGAAAACAGCTCTTTTAAAATATAATATTTCACAATTTTTACTGTATCTTTAAGCAACAAATGCAAAAATTCACTGAACAGCATCTTTAATCATTTACCTAAATACGGTTTCATAAAAACAATAAGTCACACCGTCCCGCAGGTAATGCACGGCCTCAGGTGGATTACTGCTGTATTGTTCAATGACAAGAGCTTTAAATGTTTTCAGAAGAGCGTCGCTGAATGAATGTGTTTGCATGTTCCTCGTCCTTGACTGTTCAGACCTGACAGCAGAAAGCTCGCTAAATGATTAAATGCAAATGGAAGGAAGTCAGACTTCAAGATGCAGATAAAAACAAAACACACGCACACATAACAGAGGACAAACCGCAAAGACAGAGGAAACGTGACAGAAGTTTGAGATGGAAACCCTATGAATGTTTAGCACCTCTCGCATGCGTTTCATCATTTATTCGCAACCACAATAAGCATCTGAGGAAAATGACATTAGGAAAGGTCAGACACAGGAGAAACAGACGAGAGCACGGTTCAAGAAAAGACTTGTTTTAACAAATCACAACAATCATCGTGGACCTGATGGAGGCTTCAGTGGGCGGACGGCTCAACATATTCTTCATATTATAAGCTTTTATAACAGCATTATAATTTTAAGTAACTCTGGTGACAAGTGACAAGTTTGAAATAATTCAGATTTTTAATAGAAGTCTTTTTAGAAAGTTTTCTGTGATGGGTAGTGTAGGGGGAGAGAATGTACAGTTTGTACAGTATAAGAACCATTACGTATGTGTGTGTGTGTAGGTGTGTATTTGTTTTATTTTCCAGTAAAATCATCAGAATGTCTTATAACAGGTGCATTTTGTATAACTTGATCACCGTTTAAATAACAGATTATTTTCATCCTACTGAGAGAAACAAGGTGAGCGTTTAGTCACTGGTTTGATTTACTGACACAAAGATCATGTGACTGTACATGAATCATTAATATCAGATCAGGCATTAGAATGAACACAGTTACTCACATGTTGTTGCATTACTGGCGAGTTCATATCGTGATAATGCCAAAATGCGATTGATTTACCAAAGAATCCACAGCGAAATGTACCGAATACAAATAAATAAACATTCACACTGTTGAACATAAATAACCATATTCCTAGCATTAGGATCCTTTGAAAGGTAATGTAATGTCCTGTATCGCTCTTCTCTCCTCCTCATCTTACTAACACACCAGTGGGCGGGGCTAATGTTGCAATGATGAAGTAGGCGTTGATTTCTTCTGCGGAGGCGGAGTTTCGCCTCTCTATTCCAGGATCAGTCGTTCTCTGGGTCTGGTGTCAATAAAAGCTTTTATTGGACTAACAAGGAAGTTTTCAGTTCTGAGAGTACGATGACCTCTAATATATCAAAAGCTCAAGGAAAAGTTGATTTCTCAATTCATGACCCCTTTAATGCTAATTTTCATTGCACTGTTTTTATGATGCTGTATGTCTTGACCCCTATACCCATTTCTGAAAGATTAGACAGTAGACTTTGGGGCCAAACTGAATCAGAGGCCTTCTGGAAATCTGCAAAGCATGCAAATATTTTGTTTTTGTTTTGGTTGATGCATTTATCAATCAGGGTGTGCAGTGTGAAGATACGGTCTGATGTTCTATAATTTGTAAAAAGCCCCTCTCTATCTCTCTCTCTCTCTCTCTCTCATTCGCCAGCATTACGCTCAGAGAATTGTGTGTGAGATCCGTGTCTTGTGATTCCCCTCCCGCTCAGACCCGTCTCTGTCAGTGTGGGCCGCTGATAGTTACGCAAATAGAGGGACTTTAAAGCTCTATTTTCTGGTTGACACTCTTTAAACGGCAGCAAACACTCATGAAGGAGTCGCTTCAGACTTTCAGCAGCCCTCCTTTTATTTGAGTCTGTTTTTGCCCTCTCAGTTTCACTAGAAGAAGACAACATTAAACATATATTATGAAATTCTCAAACTGAACAAAACATTGATAATAATCTGAATGATTTCTGAAGGATCATGTGACACTGAAGACTGGAGTAATGATGCTGAAAATAATCACAGGAATAAATTAGCTGTTTTACATTATAATAATATTTCACTATTTTTACTGTATTTTTTTTTTTTTTATCTTGTACTGGAAAACAAGACTAAAATACTGCGTAAGAAATTTTGCAGTGTCTGCAGGTCATTACTCTAGCTTTATTTTAATGTTCAAGTGAAATATTTTAATGTTTGCATGTCCTTTGCATCAGTTAGTCGAGATATACAGAAAGTTATTCAGGAGACTTTTAAATAATATTGATATTTAAAGAACAGGTAAATGCATTGATAAACGGTACTGAACGTCTTATTGTCGAGCGGTTTGTCTCGTCTCACGCGGCGCTCATGTTTTCTCCTCATTCTTAAGTGGGTTTCACATCAATAGGAAGGAAATGTCTGGAAATAAGAGCACTTGAATAATGGCGCACTAGAGCTCGCGGGTCACATTTCAGACGTTTTCTTAAATAATCTCAGAAATCGTTCCATGTATACAGCCAATTGTCCAAAAAATCAATAGCTTTTAAAGTTGAGCTTGATTCACACACTGTTCCTGCCTTTTGCCTTTTGTAAAGCACAAAAATCAATGTCATACTTTTTAAAATCATTTGCTGAACTTGAAGGATGAATGTGTCTGTGTTGATCTGATATCGACCTCACAGAATTAGAGTTCACTCCGTCTTTTTACCCGTCACTCGTTCTCTATGGAGTACGTGAGCATGCATTCATGAACACACACACTCACACTCTCTCACACACTCTCACACACTCTCACACACACACTCACACACACACACTCTCACACACACACACACACACACTCTCACACACACACTCTCACACACACACTCTCACACACACTCACACACACACTCACACACGCACTCTCACACGCACTCTCACACGCACTCTCACACGCACTCTCACACACGCACTCTCACACACTCACACTCACACACTCACACGCACTCTCACGCACTCTCACACACACTCTCACACACACTCTCACACACACTCTCACACACACACACACACACACACACACACACACACACACACACTCACACACACTCACACACACACTCACACACTCACACACTCACACACTCACACACTCACACACTCACACACACACTCACACACACACTCACACACACACTCACACACACACTCACACACACACTCACACACGCACTCTCACGCACGCACTCTCACGCACTCACACACACACTCACTCACACACTCTCACTCACACACTCTCACACACACTCTCACACACACACTCACACACTCACACACTCACACACACGCACACACGCACACTCACACACTCACACACGCACTCTCACACACGCACTCTCACACACGCACTCTCACACACGCACTCTCACACACGCACTCTCACACACGCACTCTCACACACGCACTCTCACACACGCACTCTCACACACGCACTCTCACACACGCACTCTCACACACGCACTCTCACACACGCACTCTCACGCACTCACACACACACTCTCACTCACACACTCTCACACACACTCACACACGCACTCTCACGCACTCACACACACTCACACACACACTCTCACTCACACACTCTCACACACACTCACACACACACTCTCACACACACACTCACACACACACTCACACACACACTCACACACACGCACACTCACACACACACTCACTCACACACACTCACACACACACTCACACACACACTCACACACACACTCACACACACGCACACTCACACACACACTCACTCACACACACTCACACACACACTCACACACACGCACACTCACACACACACTCACACACACACTCACACACACACTCTCACACACACACTCACACACACACTCACACACACACTCACACACACACTCACACACACACTCACACACACGCACACTCACACACACGCACACTCACACACACGCACACTCACACACACGCACACTCACACACACACTCTCACACACACACTCACACACACGCACTCACACGCACGCACTCTCACGCACGCACTCTCACGCACGCACTCTCACGCACGCACTCTCACGCACGCACTCTCACGCACGCACTCTCACGCACGCACTCTCACTCACACACTCTCACTCACACACACACACTCACTCTCACACACACACACACTCACTCTCACACACACACACACTCACTCTCACACACACACACACTCACTCTCACACACACACACACTCACTCTCACACACACACACACTCACTCTCACGCACACACTCACTCTCACGCACACACTCACTCTCACGCACACACTCACTCTCACGCACACTCACGCACACACGCACACTCACGCACACACGCACACACTCACACACACTCACACACACTCACACACACTCACACACACTCACACACACTCACACACACTCACACACACTCACACACACTCACACACACTCACACACACTCACACACACTCACACACACTCACACACACTCACACACTCTCACACACTCTCACACACTCTCACACACTCTCACACACTCTCACACACTCTCACACACTCTCACACACACTCACACACACTCACACACACTCACACACACTCTCAAACACACTCTCACACACACTCACACACACTCTCACACACTCTCACACACACTCTCTCTCACACACACACACAGCTGATCCTCTCAGATGAAGCGTCTGTACAATAACAGTGAGTGTGTGATATAAATCTCTACTGTGCTCCTGTACGACAGAATAACATCATCAGATATTAAAATCTCTTGATGTCAGTGAACATCCGCTCACATGGAGCCGCCGTGAGACACGAGAGAGAAACACGAGCACATGACGAGCTGGCGCGGCTGTACCGACAGCTGAACGACGCTCACCGCCGGCTAATTGAATAATTTCAATGTGACATTTAGATGGAACTATTAGCGGCTCTTTATCATTACGGCTTGACATTTAAATAATGTTTTCTAAATTATCAGCACATTATCGGCTCATGTTCATTCTAATGGCTCACTCACATCACCTTAATCATGCAAATAGATGACATGATGTCAAGACAGGAGAGTGTGTGTGTGTGTGTGGTGTGTTTACATTGTTTTAAGTGCAATGAGCTTTAGATTTGGAGTGACTCTCGGCTGATGGACGGACGCTCAATAACTCACACACACTCGCCGATCTCCATCCCAAACGCACCGACGCCGCGCTGGCAATCGATCCTGCGCTCGGTTGCCACGGTAACGCCGTCGCTCTAGTGATTGGGGTCGTAGGGAACAACCCGCTTCCCTTCATGTTAACGCACGACCCCGTGACCTCTTGATCTTCAAGAGCAGATCGACACATCAGTCTAACAAATCAGATTGAGCCCGACGGGTCACATAAGCTGATCTCATTAAACCGGCTGCGATTGACCAGCTAGAGGAGCTGCGTTACATTAACTAGTGTGAAGACTGATCCACTGAAGACTGCGTCCGTCAATACATCCGTCAATGATGGAGACTGAGCTGCTAGACACCAGAGATCTTTAATAAATCACCTTCTTCAGTCTTTGCTTCTCTTGTAATTTATCAGCGACAGTGTGAAAATTGAACTACACTTTCACTATAATATATAAGCGTGATCGGAGCAAGAAAAGATGCAAGTGATGTGAACCGATATCAGAAAATCTCACCAATCAAACTGACCTCTGTATGGGAGCTTGTTTCCTCCACGGATCAAAAATAGTATAAAAATGTATATTGTGTAATTCTCAGAGTACTTTTATCCATCAAGGACACATTAAATTGACCAAAAGTGACAGTAAAGACATTAACAGTGTTACAAAAGATTCTATTTCAAGTTAATTCTGTTCTTTCTATTTATCAAAGAATCCTGAAAACTTAAAAGTATCACTGTTTCCACATAAAAGGGAGGAAAAAAGCCAGAACTGCGAGATGTAAAGTTTCAATAGTGAGTGTATAACTTAGTTTATATCTTACAATTGTGAAGACAGAATTGTGATTTTCATTTTCATATTTTCATTCCTTGGCCTCAGTGGACTTTTCACCTGGGAATAATTCCCACAAAAACTATTATTGTTTACTGTTTTCCATACAATGAAATTAGACAGTAAAAAGGAGGTTGACAAACTCCAAAATGACCCAAAAGCATCATAACAGTGGTCCATATGACTTGTGCGCTTTATCTCAGGTCTTCTGACCTCGTGTGACGCTCTGTGTGAGAAACAGACCCACATTTAAGCTGATTTTAACTGAAAATCCAATGTATTGAGGACTTTTGTGAAGTCAAACAGGTTTGAGAATGACACGAGGTAGGGTGAATGATGACAGAATGATCATTTCTGTCCCTTCTGCAGAATAATTGAGAGTATTTCTCAGTATTAGTGAAGGTTTTAGTCTAATGAAACATGTTTTCTCTGTGTGACGCCAGCATGGGGCATCTGACACCACATACATTATGACTGACTGATATGGAGAGAGATGATTTTACAAACAGCCTGCAAAGTGCTGAAGCAGATTTTTATGTTATTTATTTAATTTCTCACACAGCTTTAAAATCAAACTTTAAAAAAAATAAAAGGAGACAAACAGTCAGGAGTGAATTTATCTTCATTAGCGGTGAAGCTCATCTGCTTCCACTCAGCTGTCATTACAGATGATAAATGACATCAGAGAAACACAAGACAGAATAAAAGACATAAAACAGAGAGAAAAAAACACTTAGAAGAAAAGGTTCTATATAGAAGCTTAAAGGGTTCCGTCAAGCACTTCATAATATAGAACCTTTTAGGGTTTCTCATCATGGGATCATTCTGTGCATTTAGTTTTAAATTTACTGATTTAGTTTTAATTCAATTTTTGATTAAAAAAAAAAGCTATTAATTAAACAGTAAACATACACTTTGATCAATAGAAAAAGAAATAACCTATTAAACATGAAAGACATTTCTTCTTATATAGAACCTTTTTAGCATAAAGTCATATGAGTCAAGAACCTTAGAGTTCTACAGTATACAGAACCTTTTTGGCATGAAGGTTCTTGTAAGTCGAGTCAAGTACCCTAGAGTTCTACAGTATACAGAACCTTTTTGACATGAAGGTTCTTGTAAGTCGAGTCAAGTACCCTAGAGTTCTACAGCATATAGAACCTTTTTGACATGAAGGTTCTTGTAAATCGAGTCAAGAACCCTAGAGTTCTACAGTATACAGAACCTTTTTGACATGAAGGTTCTTCAAAATCGAGTCAAGTACCCTAGAGTTCTACAGTATATAGAACCTTTTTGGCATGAAGCGTTCTTGTAATTCGAGTCAAGAACCCTAGAGTTCTACAGTATATAGAACCTTTTTGGCATGAAGCGTTCTTGTAAGTCGAGTCAAGAACCCTAGAGTTCTACAGTATATAGAACCTTTTTGACATGAAGGTTCTTGTAAATCGAGTCAAGAACCCTAGAGTTCTACAGTATACAGAACCTTTTTGGCATGAAGCTTCTTGTAAATCGAGTCAAGAACCCTAGAGTTCTACAGTATATAGAACCCTTTTGGCATGAAGCGTTCTTCAAAATCGAGTCAAGAACCCTAGAGTTCTACAGTATATAGAACCTTTTTGACATGAAGGTTCTTGTAAATCGAGTCAAGTACCCTAGAGTTCTACAGTATATAGAACCTTTTTGGCATGAAGCTTCTTGTAAATCGAGTCAAGAACCCTAGAGTTCTACAGTATACAGAACCTTTTTGGCATGAAGCTTCTTGTAAATCGAGTCAAGAACCCTAGAGTTCTACAGTATACAGAACCTTTTTGACATGAAGGTTCTTCAAAATCGAGTCAAGAACCCTAGAGTTCTACAGTATATAGAACCTTTTTGACATGAAGGTTCTTGTAAATCGAGTCAAGAACCCTAGAGTTCTACAGTATATAGAACCTTTTTGACATGAAGGTTCTTGTAAATCGAGTCAAGAACCCTAGAGTTCTACAGTATATAGAACCTTTTTGACATGAAGGTTCTTGTAAATCGAGTCAAGAACCCTAGAGTTCTACAGTATGTAGAACCCTTTTGGCATGAAGCGTTCTTCAAAATCGAGTCAAGAACCCTAGAGTTCTACAGTATATAGAACCTTTTTGGCATGAAGCGTTCTTGTAAATCGAGTCAAGAACCCTAGAGTTCTACAGTATATAGAACCCTTTTGGCATGAAGTGTTCTTCAAAATCGAGTCAAGAACCCTAGAGTTCTACAGTATATAGAACCTTTTTGGCATGAAGCGTTCTTGTAAGTCGAAGTCAAGAACCCTAGAGTTCTACAGTATATAGAACCTTTTTGACATGAAGGTTCTTGTAAATCGAGTCAAGAACCCTAGAGTTCTACAGTATACAGAACCTTTTTGACATGAAGGTTCTTCAAAATCGAGTCAAGAACCCTAGAGTTCTACAGTATACAGAACCTTTTTGACATGAAGGTTCTTGTAAATCGAGTCAAGAACCCTAGAGTTCTACAGTATATAGAACCTTTTTGACATGAAGGTTCTTGTAAATCGAGTCAAGAACCCTAGAGTTCTACAGTATATAGAACCTTTTTGACATGAAGGTTCTTGTAAATCGAGTCAAGAACCCTAGAGTTCTACAGTATGTAGAACCCTTTTGGCATGAAGCGTTCTTCAAAATCGAGTCAAGAACCCTAGAGTTCTACAGTATATAGAACCTTTTTGGCATGAAGCGTTCTTGTAAATCGAGTCAAGAACCCTAGAGTTCTACAGTATATAGAACCCTTTTGGCATGAAGTGTTCTTCAAAATCGAGTCAAGAACCCTAGAGTTCTACAGTATGTAGAACCTTTTTGGCATGAAGCGTTCTTGTAAGTCGAAGTCAAGAACCCTAGAGTTCTACAGTATGTAGAACCTTTTTGACATGAAGGTTCTTGTAAATCGAGTCAAGAACCCTAGAGTTCTACAGTATGTAGAACCTTTTTGACATGAAGGTTCTTGTAAATCGAGTCAAGAACCCTAGAGTTCTACAGTATGTAGAACCTTTTTGACATGAAGGTTCTTGTAAATCGAGTCAAGTACCCTAGAGTTCTACAGTATATAGAACCTTTTTGACATGAAGGTTCTTGTAAATCGAGTCAAGAACCCTAGAGTTCTACAGTATATAGAACCTTTTTGGCATGAAGCGTTCTTGTAAATCGAGTCAAGAACCCTAGAGTTCTACAGTATACAGAACCTTTTTGGCATGAAGCGTTCTTCAAAATCGAGTCAAGAACCCTAGAGTTCTACAGTATATAGAACCTTTTTGACATGAAGGTTCTTGTAAATCGAGTCAAGTACCCTAGAGTTCTACAGTATATAGAACCTTTTTGACATGAACGTTCTTGTAAATCGAGTCAAGTACCCTAGAGTTCTACAGTATACAGAACCTTTTTGGCATGAAGCGTTCTTCAAAATCGAGTCAAGAACCCTAGAGTTCTACAGTATACAGAACCTTTTTGACATGAAGGTTCTTGTAAATCGAGTCAAGAACCCTAGAGTTCTACAGTATATAGAACCTTTTTGACATGAAGGTTCTTGTAAATCGAGTCAAGAACCCTAGAGTTCTACAGTATATAGAACCCTTTTGGCATGAAGCGTTCTTCAAAATCGAGTCAAGAACCCTAGAGTTCTACAGTATATAGAACCTTTTTGACATGAAGGTTCTTGTAAATCGAGTCAAGTACCCTAGAGTTCTACAGTATACAGAACCTTTTTGGCATGAAGCTTCTTGTAAATCGAGTCAAGAACCCTAGAGTTCTACAGTATACAGAACCTTTTTGACATGAAGGTTCTTCAAAATCGAGTCAAGAACCCTAGAGTTCTACAGTATATAGAACCTTTTTGACATGAAGGTTCTTGTAAATCGAGTCAAGTACCCTAGAGTTCTACAGTATACAGAACCTTTTTGGCATGAAGCTTCTTGTAAATCGAGTCAAGAACCCTAGAGTTCTACAGTATACAGAACCTTTTTGACATGAAGGTTCTTCAAAATCGAGTCAAGAACCCTAGAGTTCTACAGTATACAGAACCTTTTTGGCATGAAGGTTCTTGTAAATCGAGTCAAGTACCCTAGAGTTCTACAGTATACAGAACCTTTTTGGCATGAAGCTTCTTGTAAATCGAGTCAAGAACCCTAGAGTTCTACAGTATGTAGAACCTTTTTGACATGAAGGTTCTTCAAAATCGAGTCAAGAACCCTAGAGTTCTACAGTATATAGAACCTTTTTGACATGAAGGTTCTTGTAAATCGAGTCAAGAACCCTAGAGTTCTACAGTATACAGAACCTTTTTGGCATGAAGCTTCTTGTAAATCGAGTCAAGAACCCTAGAGTTCTACAGTATATAGAACCTTTTTGACATGAAGGTTCTTCAAAATCGAGTCAAGAACCCTAGAGTTCTACAGTATACAGAACCTTTTTGGCATGAAGCTTCTTGTAAATCGAGTCAAGAACCCTAGAGTTCTACAGTATATAGAACCTTTTTGACATGAAGGTTCTTCAAAATCGAGTCAAGAACCCTAGAGTTCTACAGTATATAGAACCTTTTTGACATGAAGGTTCTTGTAAATCGAGTCAAGAACCCTAGAGTTCTACAGTATATAGAACCTTTTTGACATGAAGGTTCTTCAAAATCGAGTCAAGAACCCTAGAGTTCTACAGTATATAGAACCTTTTTGGCATGAAGCTTCTTGTAAATCGAGTCAAGAACCCTAGAGTTCTACAGTATATAGAACCTTTTTGACATGAAGGTTCTTCAAAATCGAGTCAAGAACCCTAGAGTTCTAGAGGTCTAAAATCATCGTCACATGAGACTGAATGAATGACATGAGCTTCTGTTATGATGCTTTAGTGCAGCTTCATCGACACTAGAGAATTTCCACAGTCGCAGAGAAGCATTTCATGTGTTTATCGTTGTTTACATAATGACGACAATGTAGTTAAACAGTAAAACATCTGCTCATAGCTGGAGCTTCAAATGAGTTTGAGGAGAAACAGACTGCTGTTAAATAAATGCATATAAATGAAGCTTTTTGTGCAACTCTTAGAAGAATGTCCTTGAGATCCACACAATGAGCCACTCTTCTTCCACTTTCCTTCGTCTCAAACACAATCGCCTGCAAAAAAGAATCATGCTTACACACACGCGTCCTCCATGACTGGGAATAATCGCAACCGGGTCAAATGACCTTGTGTGGGTCACGACCGAGGACAGAACATTTCAATCAGATGTTCCTGTGGTGCTGACTGGAGAAATATCAATGTGAACAAACAGACGGGCCGCAAGGCTTTTATAAAGGCTCTTCAAGAGGAAAAACACGCAATCTGAAAGAAGCTTTGCATTTAGAGAAACGTCTTTGTGCAGCACACGAAACAATAACGCACAGCCACGATAAGCCTTGCATACCTTCCACAGAATAATTCACTTTCAAGGAAACAACTCATTTTTCTCTGTACATCTGTATTTCTTTGTCACTGGACTTCCATTAAGCTTGGCAAAGAGAGAACAAAGACACGAGAGACTGAAGGGGTAAAAAACATGAGCCTGAGCAGAAAAACACTCATTTCAACAATCTACAGCCACGCTGAAACACATTTGTTAAGCACCTAAAGTACGACTGATGGCTGTCAGGCTATAATTGTCATTAAGGAGCATAAATAGAGGATTGCATCAGGCTAATAACGAACTAATGAATCGTATGTTAGTGGCCGGGTCTGCAGGTGAACACGTGAAGCCGTAATGGTGTTTTGAGGGTCCAGCAAACAGACTTTTGTGGAAAGATGGCGAGAATGTCGCATTTCAACGGACATGATTGAGATCATGTGAAATGTAAAACACTCTTACATGAAGAGGGAGCAGATCGAAATATTATGCTATAATCAATTAGTTCATCTTGGCAACTGCAATAGTAAAAATGTTGTAAACATATGCAAAACTGTTAGCCAATCACAGCAGTGAAGTCATCTTTTTTAAACAACATTCTAATGCTTTATGTTTTATTTTTGGGTAAATTATGAGTCACTCATAGTTTTTGAAGCATAACCAACTCCGATACACTCACAAAAGTTAACTGCACAACACACATGCCAGGAACAGCACTCACACACACACACACAGCCCTAAAGGCCTGGTGTGAAGGCCAGAGACACAGACTCTACCATCAGCTCTGCAGAAATGAGAAACAGTGAGACCTTCAGCAGGAGGTCAGAAACCGATTGCAACCCAGAAAAAGCCTCCAGTTCTCCATCTCTCACTCTCTCACACACACACACACACACACACACACACACACACACACTCACTCTCTCACACACACACACTCACTCTCTCACACACACACACACACACACACACACAGCGTCAGGTACGAGAGGACGTGCCGCTGGCCGCAGCTCCAGCTCCTCTCCATCTCCACTGAACTCAAAGACACTCAACATCACCTACGGCCTTCAAGTGCAGATGGAAATATCACAGTTTTGAGTTACTCAAGCACAAGTTGCATTAAAATTAAATAAAGCACTGCTGTAGCGACACTGCGACGGTTATCTGCACTGGCAAAAAAAAAAAAAAAAAAAAAAAAAAAAAAAAAAAAATCACAGTTTTACCCAGTATTCATGTTTAATTTAGTAGTCACTGCACTGGCAGATTTATTCAATATTTTTTAAGTATAAACCAGTGATGTACTGCACGAGATATTAAAGAGGACATATTATGCCTTGATGTTGTTTTCAGGCTCTACCAGAACAGGTTGATTATTTTCCTCATATTCTCCATTGTTGCAGCTCCTCTCTTCCCAGTCTGTCAGTAACGCTCTGTTTACTTCCTGTCTCTATGAAGCCCCTCCTTCTGAAAAGCACACTGTGCTCTGATTGGTCGGCTGGAGCAGTGTGTTGTGGGAAATGTCCCGCCCCTTACCATAACCGCCAGTTTCAACACACTACTAACTAGCTCAACCAGGCCCCGCCCCTTTATTCTGCGTATGAATTATTTAAATGAGAAACATTGTGAAGAAAACTCAAAACTACAATGGAGGGGTTAATGTACTCACCTTCATGTCGTTCCAAACCTGTATGACTTTCTTCTGTGGAACATAAAGAAGATATTTTGAAGAATGTTGGTAGACAAACAGTTTGACTTCATTATAAAGACAAAAATTCACAATGGAAGTCAACGGGAACTGAACATTCAGAACTACCAACATTCTTCAAAATATCTTCTTTATGTTCCACAGAAGAAAGAAATGAGGGTGAGTAAATACCCCTTTAATATATGACAGTTTCTTCTTTCTTGCATTATATCAGAGTCAACATTAACCTTACCTGCACATTTGGTCCGGGCTCTTAGCGGTGGACCCGGGGCTCCGGTGCCTCCGTCCAGGGGCCGCGTCAACAGCACGCTGATCTCGTACTCCGTGTCGGGGTCCAGATGGCCGATTTTGTGCGAGGTTTTGTCGACAGGCTGCAGGTCGTACATGGTGCCGGAGACGGTGCGGTACTCCACCTCTCGGTTGATGATCGGCCCGTCTCCGTTGATGGAGTTGGCGTTCAGCTGGATCCAGAGGTACGTTGCGCCCACCGCCATCAGCTGAGGCGGAGCGATGGGAACCGGCGGTTCTGCCAGAACAGACCGGATGTTTAGAGTAAAAAAAAAAAAAAAAAACAGTCTTTGAGTTAGTGATTAAATCAAGAACAAATATCTGCCAATGGAGTCAGAAAAAAATAATCTAAACTTGACTCCATTGGCAGATATTTGACTTAATATCTTCAGAAATCTTGCTTCTCCAGTATCTGTATCTTGATTTAAAAATGTTTAGATATTTGTGCTGGAAAACAAGACAGAAACACTGAGGAAGAAGAGAGTTTTTGCAGTGCACACTCACTGTGTAAACACAAATGATTAAAATATAAAGCTTCAGTGAGCAGAATCAAACTCCTTCCGGCTACTGATCAGCTCAAAGCGCTTGCGTCTGAAATTAAATCACATTTATAGTGTGTGAGAGTTTGTGGATACGATCATTGATGAAGACATCAAAACTGATCAGGCGCTGTAGAGTCTCAGGCGACGACAGCACTGTAGGACGCCCAGAATAAAACACCATCATTCATATTTACTGCAGACGCTCAGGAATCAATCAGAGGAGAAAAGCACAAGGTAATGAAGAAACACAGAGTCTTTACAGGACTGTGGGACTCTGAAACACAACGTATCATCACTGTCCAATGAAGAAATCATTTTTTAATATGTCTCGGGTTCAAACTCGGGTTCTCTCAAACACACACGTGTTCGTATTGACCGACTGCAGATGGCCGTCCCACCGTGACCCCGGGCCAGAACCCCGAAATACCCATAATCCTCCACGCCCCACCTGCTAATTAAACATCACCTCAAATGAACCGCTTAATCCCGGCGCCACAACAGAGAGAATCACAGCAGGACCAGAAACACACGCTCTGTAAACACAATCATCAGCTGAATGATCAGATGATCCTGTCCAACCTCATTCGTCATCGTCTGTCTGTCGCACTTCCTCTTTCTTCCAGTCTTTTGTCATTCATCTTTCTCTACAGTTTTACGTGTGCAGCGAGATAATGACCTCTGACCTAAACGAGACTTGAGTGAAAGACTGAACTCTTTAACCTCAGCGGACAAGTAATTACAGACTAATGTGAAGGACATGACGTCATGCCGTTTCATTCATGAAAATAACGCCGTAATGCAAAAACAAGCTTCATTTTCTGTTTTCAAAATATAATTTCTTATGATTTTGGAGAGAAATATGAGCTGTACAATTCACACACATTATGTTCTCTTAAAAGCTTCATTAATGATGTAAAAGTATAAAATATAAAAGCATAACATTTACTATAAAACATATTATAAAAGTTATAGTGTAAATAAAAAAACAGTTTATATACTATAAAAGGTTTAAAATATACTATAAAAATATAGTATAATTAAAGAAATGTTTAAACTGTACATAAGTATAAAAGGTTTGAAATATAACCTATATTACGTTTAAAAATTATAGTATAATATTAAAAAGTTTATACTGTACTTAAGTATAAAAAGTTTAAAACATACTATAAAGCATTACGAAAGTTATAGTATAAAAAATGTTTAAAATATCCTATAATTAAAAACACTACAGTATAATTTAAACATTTAAAATATACTAAAACACATTATAAGCTATAGAATATAAAGTATAAAAAATACAATAATTGTTAAAAAAATTAAATGTAATTAAATATAAAACATTAAGTATATAAATGTAATTAAAAACCATATTGAAAATATAGTATAATATTAAAAGAATTATACTTAATTATAGAAAGTTTAATAAAAAATATAGAATAATTAGTAAAATGTTTATACTGTATGCAAGTATAAAAGGTTTAAAAATGTATCCTGTACTTAAGTTTAGAATTTTAAAATAAACTATAAAACATTATGAAAGTTAAATTATAATACGCTACAAAAAAATGTAAAAAATATTTAAAATATTTATACTGTACTGTTAAATGTGTATACTGTTAAACGTTTACAAAATATATTAAAAAGCAAATTGAAAAAATATTAAAAATTTTAAATTATACTATCAAATGTAAAAGTTCTTGCATAAAAGCCTGAAAAAAGTTCAAAGTCAGTGGAGCTGTGTGTGTGTGTGTGTGTGTGTGTCGTGTGTGTGTGTGTCTCTATTACAGAGAAATGACTCCACAGCATCCCAGCGGCTCTCAGAGACGCCCATCCATCTCCACGCGACTGACGCGTGACCCGCAGGCCAGAGATCAGCCGCTAACAGGCCGTTTAATGTAGCGGCATGAAGCTCGGCTTTATAAAGACATCCGTCACGCGCCGAGACTTCATGAGATGGAGCTCAGAGCGGCCCGTTTAACACCGTCATGAGTTATTCACACACGTAACACACGCCATCTACTATTTATAGCTGATCTGAGGGAATTAAACCTCAGGATGAGCAGCGGCGCCTCCGTTTGACCCTGTGCTGAAGAACAATCACAAATGTTTCTCCTACACAAGAAGATCTGATCAAATGAAAACGGAGTCTTTTGTTCCAGAAAACATCTCAAACTGCGCGAAGACATCTCAACAGGATCTCAACAGGAACTCAAATATTTCTCATCATGTACTACAAAATTTTAATTTTCTGTCGTTTGTTAATGTTTCATAATTACACAGTTAATGTTTATAAAGGATAATAATGGCTATACAATTTAAATTAAATCAAACACGTACAATTTTAAAAATATACCATAAAATATTAGTATAAATGTCTAAAATATACAGTAAAATATATTATAGAAAATTATAAAATGTAAAAAAAAAAATATATATATATATATATTATATTATATTATATATATATATATATATATATATATATATATTTTTTTTTTTTTTTTTTTTTTAATTTTATAATTTTCTATATATAGTTTTAACTTTATAGTAAGTTTCAAAAATTCAGAAAGTATAATATAAACATACAGTATATATATATATATATATATATATATATATATATATATATATATATATATGAATAAATAATATATAAAGTATAAAATGTCCTATGCAACAAAAGTTACAGTAAGAAAAGTATGACAAAAATGTAAAAAAAATAAGAAAACATTGATAAAACATATATGTAGTTATAAAATGTAAAAAAAAAAGTGTTTCACAGTATAAAGTTTTTAAGTATAAAGTTTAATGTACTATAAAACAAAAAGTTAATATAGTATAAAAACATTTAAAAATGTGAAAAGTATAGCTAAACATCTAAAATATACTACAAGTTTTAAATATAAGTTTAAAATGTACTTTATAGAAGTTTTATATAATTTTATATAATCTAACAGTATGCCAACAATGTTCTAACTGATGTGTATTTTTTCTCCTGAGGAGGGAAACTTCACTGAAACACAATCGAGATCTCAGGAGTG
>CM074437.1:36234891-36312391 GCA_037101425.1 Elopichthys bambusa
CTCGCTCGCTCGCTCGCTCACCCGCTCACTCTCCCTCAATCACTCGCTCGCTCGCTCGCTCACCCGCTCACTCTCCCTCAATCACTCGCTCGCTCGCTCGCTCACCCGCTCACTCTCCCTCAATCACTCGCTCGCTCGCTCACCCGCTCACTCTCCCTCAATCACTCGCTCGCTCGCTCACCCGCTCACTCTCCCTCAATCACTCGCTCGCTCGCTCACCCGCTCGCTCGCTCACCCGCTCACTCTCCCTCAATCACTCGCTCGCTCGCTCGCTCACCCGCTCACTCTCCCTCAATCACTCCCTCGCTCCCTCCCTCACCCGCTCACTCTCCCTAACTCCCTCACTCCCTCCCTAACTCCCTCACCCGCTCACTCTCCCTAACTCCCTCACTCCCTCCCTAACTCCCTCACCCCGCTCACTCTCCCTAACTCCCTCACTCCCTCTCCCTAACTCCCTCACTCCCTCCCTAACTCCCTCACTCCCTCACTCCCTCACTCCCTCCCTCCCTCACTCCCTCCCTCACTCCCTCACTCCCTCCCTCCCTCACTCCCTCACTCCCTCCCTCCCTCCCTCCCTCCCTCACTCCCTCCCTCCCTCCCTCACTCCCTCCCTCCCTCACTCCCTCACTCCCTCACTCCCTCCCTCCCTCACTCCCTCACTCCCTCCCTCCCTCCCTCCCTCACTCCCTCCCTCCCTCCCTCCCTCCCTCACTCCCTCCCTCACTCCCTCCCTCCCTCCCTCCCTCACTCCCTCCCTCCCTCCCTCCCTCCCTCACTCCCTCCCTCCCTCCCTCACTCCCTCCCTCCCTCCCTCCCTCACTCCCTCCCTCCCTCCCTCCCTCACTCCCTCCCTCCCTCCCTCCCTCCCTCCCTCACTCCCTCCCTCCCTCCCTCACTCCCTCCCTCACTCCCTCCCTCCCTCCCTCCCTCCCTCACTCCCTCCCTCCCTCCCTCCCTCCCTCCCTCCCTCCCTCCCTCCCTCCCTCCCTCACTCCCTCACTCCCTCCCTCCCTCACTCCCTCCCTCCCTCCCTCCCTCACTCCCTCCCTCCCTCCCTCACTCCCTCCCTCCCTCACTCCCTCCCTCCCTCACTCCCTCACTCCCTCCCTCCCTCCCTCACTCCCTCACTCCCTCCCTCACTCCCTCACTCCCTCACTCACTCCCTCCCTCACTCCCTCACTCCCTCCCTCCCTCACTCCCTCACTCCCTCACTCCCTCCCTCACTCCCTCACTCCCTCACTCACTCCAGCTGTCAGCCGCTTCAGCAGGCAGATGGAGGCCGTTAGTTCGTCAGTGATATTTCTTCATTACTGTCATCAGGGGACTGCTGTTAATGTTTGGATCTCTTTCCTCTGTTAATGAGGACGTGTTTGTTTAAGTGACAAACTGCCTGGCTGAGGTCTTCTGAAGACACAACACTATCAAACCTCCCTGACATTCACAACACCACTAAACTCGCTGTTCTGGGTCACTCTGATTAGAACCTGAGGATCGAAGATCTTTGATTTTCCTTGATCTTTTGACATATTAAAACATCCTGCAAATTTCAGAGCTTAAAGTGGAAACAAGTGGATGGTTTATTTTAATGCCGTCCTGGATTGTGGCAGAGGATTATATGTTTGTTCGGAGCATTTGACTGAGACACCATGTCATGGAGAGAAACTTCTGTTGACAGATGAAGCAGCGACTATAAAATCTGACAGCAGCTGCATCACAAACTGTCAGTAAATGATTTCATAACGCTTTCTCTGTAAATGACGCTTTTATATGGATAATGTTTTCAAAACACTTACTCTCGTGCAACAGCGAGTGATGTTGATACTGTTTCCTATGCAATGACGTTAGCCAATCATATCGGTGGACGTTTACTGACACGCCTTAAAGGATCCACGCTCAAGCCAGAGAGAAGACGTGACACGATCAAACTATCAGAGGGACGATCGCTGAGATCAGAGCAAACCCAAAGCGGCTTCATTAAACTCAGTAAACCGTAATGATGCTGAACCGTCACACGTCCCGCGTCCCCAGCGGACAGATGAGGGTGTAAACGAGCCTCTGGGTTTAATGAGCCGCTCTGCTGCGGGACGCTTCATGAACAGGATCATTCTGACCGGATGGAGGGAATCTGTGTGTTTTACAGAGAGATAACTGGATCACTGGACTAGTGTGTGAGACGTTTCCTCCTTTATTTTGTATTAACAACTAGAGAAACCATAAAACCTTCCTCCTGTGCTGCAGATGATGAATCATGATCATGATAAATCAAAAGCTATAAAATCAATGGATGCTGAAAAACTGGATAGGAACTAATACAGGGTGTCCGTTCATTTTTCCCATACAGGGAACTAAACCAACCAACTACAAGCTGAGCAACATTACAAAGTCTGAATTGAAGCAAAAAAAGTATTTGATAATCAGACCCAAAAAACAAATTGTGAACTTAACGGCTTTAATGAGGGAAAGAACTACAATCCTGTGAAGCATTGCCAATGGTGATGGTGAAGTTGTTTTATATCTTTTTTTATAAGTTAATTATATCTGCAGTAGTGTCCAGAAGTGATTTTTGTTTTCAATGACCCGACAATTTTTGATTAAACCAAGGCTGTAACCATGTCTTGCTGAAGTTGAAATAATGTGAACGGATACTTTCAGCAAAGCATATAAATAGCATAGTGTGTGTGTGTGCGCGAGTGTTGTGTGTGTGTGTGTGTGAGTGTGTGTGTGTGTGTGTGTGTGTGTGTGTGCGCGAGTGTTGTGTGTGTGTGTGTGTGAGTGTGTGTGTGTGAGAGAATGTGTGTGAGTGTGTGTGTGTGTGTGTGTGTGTAAGTTGTGTGAGTGTGTTGTGAGTGTGTTGTGAGTGTGTGCAAGTGTGTGTGTATATGTGCATGATTGTGTATGTGCGAGTGTGTGTGCGAGATTGTGTTGTAAGTGTGTGTCTGTGTGACTATCAGTGTGTTGTGTATGCATGTAAGTGTGTGTGCTTGAGTGTGTGAGCGAGTTGTGTGTGTGTTGTGTGCGTGCACAAGTGTGTGTGAGTGTGTGTGTGTTGTGTGCGTGCACAAGTGTGTGTGAGTGTGTGTGTGTGTTGTGAGCGTGTACAAGTGTGTGTGTGTTGTGAGCATACACAAGTGTGTGTGTGAGTATGTGTGTGTGTTGTGAGCGTACACAAGTGTGTGTGAGTGTGTGTGTGTGTTGTGAGCGTACACAAGTGTGTGTGAGTGTGTGTTGTGAGCGTACACAAGTGTGTGTGAGTGTGTGTTGTGAGCGTACACAAGTGTGAGTGAGTGTGTGTTGTGAGTGTGCACAAGTGTGTGTGAGTGTGTGTGTGTGTTGTGAGCGTACACAAGTGTGTGTGAGTGTGTGTGTGTGATGTGAGCGTACACAAGTGTGTGTGAGTGTGTGTGTGTGTTGTGAGCGTACACAAGTGTGTGTGAGTGTGTGTGTTGTGAGCGTACACAAGTGTGTGTGAGTGTGTGTGTTGTGAGTGTGCACAAGTGTGTGTGTGTGTTGTGAGCGTGCACAAGTGTGTGTGAGAGTGTGTGTGAGTGTGTGTGTGTGTTGTGAGCGTACACAAGTGTGTGTGTGAGTGTGTGTGTGTTGTGAGCGTGCACAAGTGTGTGAGCGTGTGTGTGTGTTGTGAGCATGCACAAGTGTGTGTGAGTGTGTGTGTGTGTGTGTGAGTGTGAGTGTGTGTGTGTGTTGTGAGCATGCACAAGTGTGTGTGTGTTGTGAGCGTGCACAAGTGTGTGTGAGTGTGTGTGTGAGTGTGTCTGTGTGTGTGTCTGTGTGTGTGTCTGTGTGTGTGTCTGTGTGTGTGAGCGTGCACAAGTGTGTGTGAGTGTGTGTGTGTTGTGAGCTTGCACAAGTGTGTGAGTGTGTGTGTGTGTGTGTCTGTGTCTGTGTGTGAGTGTGTGTCTGTGTCTGTGTGTGTGTCTGTGTGTGTGAGTGTGTGTGTGTGTGTGTCTGTGTGTGTGTCTGTGTGTGTCTGTGTGTGTGTCTGTGTGTGTGAGCGTGCACAAGTGTGTGTGAGTGTGTGTGTGTTGTGAGCGTGCACAAGTGTGTGTGTGTGAGTGTGTGTGTGTGTCTGTGTGTGTGTCTGTGTGTGAGTGTGTGTGTGTGTCTGTGTGTGTGTCTGTGTGTGAGTGTGTGTGTGTGTCTGTGTCTGTGTGAGTGTGCGCAAGTGTGTGTGTGTGTGTCTGTGTGTGTGTCTGTGTGTGAGTGTGTGTGTGTGTGTGTGTGTGTGTGTGTGAGTGTGTGTGTGTGAGTGTGTGTGTGTGTGTGTGTGTGTGTGTGTGGTGTCT
Organism: Elopichthys bambusa; assembly: GCA_037101425.1. Taxonomy (NCBI): domain Eukaryota; kingdom Metazoa; phylum Chordata; class Actinopteri; order Cypriniformes; family Xenocyprididae; genus Elopichthys; species Elopichthys bambusa. The sequence goes on from CM074437.1 coordinate 36,239,193, forward strand.
GACCTGCAGCCAGAGGTTGAAGTTGTCTCTCCACTCTCCGTTGACGGTGCAGTGGAAGGTCGCGGTCTGTCCGGCGTTCACCTCCACTCCTTTGATATGGAGGAAGTGTGGCGTGTTCACTGGAAGCAGAAACGGCCCGTTATTTGAATGTCTGCACAATAACAGACAACACACACTGAATAAAACACACAACCTGGAGTTTCACAAGAGCTACTGAGACTGAAACATCAGCAGCACTTTATTTTACGGTCCTGATTCACAACAACATACTATGATTTAAGATTGTTCAGAAATACTGAGGAAGTCAAACAGAGTTTTTGAGGTTCAATGTGATTTTTAACCTCGATCTCTTCAACAAGATGTTTTATTCCTGATATCAATAACACCCTCTCAACCTCCTTGTTTTTCAGAACGAGCAACACACACACACACACAAAAAAAAAATCTTTATTAGTTTCTCATTTAATCTGCGCACAGCTAATAATATTCCCCTAAATCACTAACCTTAACTCTATTGATTTAAGTTTTGAGCGGAGCCGGCGTGTTCTCATTAGTCTCTACAACAAAGCGCACTCATATCTGGGTCAATATGCATTTAAAACCAAAAGCATCTGTGAGATGAAAGTTCATTTAAATCAAGTTAGGATGTATAATGTTTGAGGACCGCAGGCCGCCGTGACCTTGAATTGATCCGCGCTGGTTCTGCACAGACACAGACACGCTGCTAATTTAATCACGGCCTCTCTCCGTTCTTCCTCGCGCTCTTCAATATTTCAGCAGTCGCATTTGAAGTGCAGCCACCTTTACTGCCTCCACCCGCCAATCTCCGTATCTCTTTCTCTTATCGTTAAAGTAGTGATTTTTCCACTGTGATGATAGCGAGACCGCCCGCTGTCTGAGAGACGCTCTGCCATCTGCTTTCATGGAGAGCAAATGAATGAGAACTTCAACACAATCATCTTTCAAAAAAAAAAAAAAAAACATTAACGCTACAAACATGTTGATATTGACCTCTGATTAGTTCACTGCAGAGACACACTGCATACTGCATTCATATAGACTATAATGCACATGATGTTTTTTTAAATAGTAGGCAGTGCTGATTTAAACTAAGTATAGATGAATTTGTTGGCAAGGCATATTAAAGAAAAGCAGTTTAAAAAATAAAATAAATAATAATAATAATAACATTAATAATAATAATAATAATATATAAATATTATATTATATTATAAATAATAATAAATAAATAAATAAATAGGATTAAAGTAACTAAATAAACATACATTTTATTAAACTAATATCTATCTATTTAAAATGAATATATTTTAATTTCATGACTAAATATATAAAATAAACAAAAATATTTGATTAAATAAATATCATTTGTAAAATATAAATATAAAAAATAGAAAGTCCAGACAATAGAAAAAAAATGCAGTATAACATAATCTAAATATTTATAATATTAATGTTTCCATTGAAAATATATAGCTACGTTTTAAGGATTTTAGGATGAGGGAAAAGCAGTGTAAAAAAATAAATAAAATAAAAAGGATTAAACCAATTAAATAAATTTAATTAAAATGTAATTAAAATAATTTAAAATAATTGAATTAATAAATTGATTAAAATAAATACATTTTGAATAAATGACTAAAAATAAACAAATTTTATTAAAATAAATATCGTTTGTAAAATATAAATATAGAATGAAACAATTTAAATAATACATAGAACTACAGAAGAGGATTAGAGCCTAGTAATAATTAAAATAAATAAATAAATATATATATATAATGCAAGATTAAACTCGATAAATTTCAAGATAAAAATTGAACTATAATGATAAAAATCATAAAATTTCGAGAATAAAGTCATTGTGTTTCAAGAAAAAAAACTCAAAAAAGGCAAAATAAAATGTCGAGAATGAACACGCACTCTTATTTTAGGATTTCTTTCAATAACAAAGAAATAAGCTACCAAAACTGTAGATACCAGTGAAATTTCACAATTCTCGATTACAACTTTTGCTTCATATAGTATGTAGTATGCATCTCTATACTGAACTTTAATGGACACTTTTCTCAATGCTGTTACAGTTTCAGCAGAGCTAATAATATAATATAATATAATATAATATAATATAATGCATGAAGATAGAATAAAATGTTTTTTGTTTTTTAAAGCAGAGGCTCTGTTCTTTCTTTTTGACATATTGTGACACATTTAGATATTCATGCAACAAAATATTCAGCGGGCCATTCAAGTTTTGTGAAAATGATTGAAAATGCTGGCACTGATTGGCAACTTAAAAAAAAAAAAAAAAAAGAAGCTGGCAGGCAAAGGGTTAAATTACATTGGAATCAAGTTGTTGAGCATTTCTCATGAGGACACACAAAGATGCTGTCTATGCAGAGTGTTTCAAATCACTTATGAGGCCTTTGTAGACAGCAGAATCCCACTTGACCCTTTCATTCTCCTCTCCTGCTAACGGTGCCTCTTTCACACCCTGATATCTCGACTGCATTACATGAAAGCTTTATCGTCATCTTTTCTCCTCTTTTGTTTTCTTTATTACGCTCTCTTTTATGACTCTCCATGCCTGGAGAAAGATGGACGGAATTGATATTTGGAGGGCGGCAGGAAAAGGCCAAGGAGCGGGTGATGAGGCTGAGTTTACGACAGCAGACAGACAGAGAGACAGAGACAGGTCTTACTGCACTGATGGCCCTGGAGGACGACGTCCTTGATGGCCAGCAAGCCGCGCTGCCCGGAGGTCACCACTTCAAAGACGATCTGCGGAGGAAAGAGAAAGCTCATAACCACAGTGATAAATGGACACGCTCTCAAAATGTCACACGCACCGGCACGGAGGACTCCCGCAGGGGCCGAGGTAAGGATTTAAACAACGCGCACCACAGAGATGAGGAAAGCGCCATTCACGCTGGTCATTAGTGGTCATTAAAACACCATTTGGCTTTAGTTATTGGGCTAAACTTGTTAAACCAGCGGGCGTATGGGGAGCAGGCTCCAAGGGTGCCCATGGTGAATCGGCTGTCTGTCAGATGGCGGCGTTTATAGACGCGGTAAATCACGGCTCTATCAGCGAGGTGCTGCGGCAGCATGTGCTAAATCTGCTCACCTCAGATGCGGTTTATACAGCCAAACAATTCAACTCGACAGCTAGACTCTGGGGGTCAGGGCTAAAGACTGCAGAGTGAAGGATTCTGGGATACATGCTCTTTGCTAAGGTTTCTATTATGATGCATATTCAGCGTGCGAGAGATTTGACAGGCGTCCCTTGAGCTCGTTCCGCAGTGCAGGGCAACATCACGGTCACACCGACCCGCACCAGCTGTTGACCGCGAGCTTTGGGTTCTTGAATATGATGTGGAAAAGCAGCTTGAACTAAATATACAGTAATATATAGTCTGACATCTGCATCCAAATTTGGATTAACTTGATTAAAAACCTTTAATTATAATTTCCTCTCCCTCATGACTTTTCAAACCTGTATGAAGTTCTTTCATTTTTAAGGGACTGAACTGCAGTTTGAATCTGAAGATATGTGGTTAAAAGTGTCTGGACAACCAGTCACTGCCGTCCCCAAACAAACATAAACACAGACGCTCATGTTTGACTCTGGAATCTGAGCTGTCAGACAGAGGGACAGGATTCTCCTGGACAGACACAAGCTCAGATGAGGGACAGGAATGACTGACTTCCTTGAGGAACTGGGTGCGGTTCTCCAAACAGCCCATAATATCACACAGCTCTGCCAGCTCACATCTACACACACACACAGCAGTTGCTGCTTTAACTCCATCACTGCCATCAGGAGCCTCTTACTGCACTCAAGGACCTGGATGAGAGAGGAGAGACAACGACTGATGAGATGAGATGAACCAGTTGAGATGAGACTAGATGAGAAGAGGTGATCAGATGAGACCAGGTTCTGTCAGGACCACTATCGTCAAAGATGATTCACAACTGCATAGAGTTTGGATTGGCGGTATGGCTCTCCCTGTGCATCCATGCAGCCTAGCATGGATAAGAGCAGGGAGAGCAGCGATAACCTCCCCTTAGGGTAAACAGAACAGAACCAACATAAATGTATTGCAGATATCATGCAATAGTGTACAATATAATTTGAGAAATTAGTCCGATTCAAGGGGAATCAGAAAGCCAAATCCTGGCTGGACAAGGAGGAGGAGCTGGGGATGGAGAAGGGTAATTAGCATAATGCTGAGGAGCTTATATATGTAGAGGTAGACGTGAGTCACCTGAGAGTCAGCTGATGCGAGCTTGACTGACGTGACCTGCCAGAACTAATGCTACACTTGATTTTGATGAGATATGATGAATCATGAAAAGAGATGAGACGAGAAATCAGATGAGACAAGGTTTGATGAGTTAAGGTGAATCAAAAGGAGACAAGAAGAAACGAGAAGAGATGAGGCGATACGATTCGAGACAAGTTTTGATGAGATCAAAATGAATCGAGAGGAGAAGAGATGAGAAGAGACGAGACGAGATGAGGAGAGGTGCGACAAGATATCAGATGAGACAAGGTTTGATGAGATAAAATGAATCAAGAGGAGACAAGACAAAAGGAGACGAGACGAGACGAGACGATACAAGGTTTGATGAGAAGAATTGAGAGAAGATGGGAGGAGAAGAGACAAGGTGAGATGAAAGATCAGATGAGACAAGGTTTGAACAAGGTTTGATGAGAAGATGTATTGAGACGAGACGAAGTGAAGAAATCAGATGAGACCAGGTTTGATGAGATAAAATGAATCAAGATGAGATGACACGAGATGAGATGAGAAGAGAAGAGATGAGACAAGATGATACAAGACGAGACAAGGTTTGATGAAATAAGATAAATCAAGTGATGAGACAAGGGGAGAAAAGGTGAGATGAGAGATCAGATGGTTTGAACAAGGTTTGATGAGATAAGATGAAGACGAGAAGAGAAGTGAAGAAATCAGATGAGATCAAAATGAATCGAGAGGAGAAGAGACGAGATGAGATGAGGAGAGGTGCAACAAGATATCAGATGAGACAAGGTTTGATGAGATAAAATGAATCAAGAGGAGACAAGACAAAAGGAGACAAGATGAGAAGAGACGAGACGAGACAAGGTTTGATGAGAAGATGAATTGAGAGGAGATGGGAGGAGAAGAGACAAGGTGAGAAAATGTGAGATGAGAGATCAGATGAGACAAGGTTTGACGAAGGTTTGATGAGAAGATGTATTGAGACGAGACAAGAAGAGAAGTGAAGAAATCAGATGAGACCAGGTTTGATGAGATAAGATAAATTGAGAGGAGATAAGAGGAGAAGGGACGAGAAGAGACGAGAAGAGATGAGAAATCAGATGAGACAAGGTTTGATCTGATAAGATGAATCAAGAGATGAGAGTGAGGTGAGATGGGACGAGAAAATTTGATAAGATGTATCAGAGGAGAGGAGACTCTGTTCCTGTAAGTTGCATCGTTTGTTCATGTACCAATAAACCACCACAAAGGTGAAAGCAGTGCTAGACGTGTCTCATTGTCACTCATTATCATCTCACTCTTGTCTCATGAAGAGACCGAAGGCTCAGTGTGACATTTGCATTCTCATCACTCTCTAACTTTTTAAACATTAAACCAACAGAATCTTCTGTCTGGCTTGACACACGACAGCCCTCACAAACACAGAGATGAAGCTTTTGTTTTTCCGAGCGAGCGTGTCGAGATGTAAACGCTAATGACATTACACTGGAATTATAATTAGCATCTCACTGACTGAAGACTTTTGGTTGCACATGCAGTGCCACTGTGTACAAGAAGTCAAAGGACGAATGCACTCATGAAACGGGAGAAATGCATAAAAACGAAATGCCTGTCACAATCAATTAAAAAAGTTCTGATCGCTGACCTGATCGTACTAATTAGCGCAGAGACTTCAACCACGTCTCTCTATTGAGGAAAAACATCAAATCGAGCCTGTAATTACAAAATAATGTCCAAAGCACCAGGTGGTTTCATTCTGACGATCACTTACGATACTGTGCAATTAAAGCAACCAATAATTATCCTGACGTCGCTAATTAGATACACATTCGCTCTATTCTTATCACACAGCGATGCACGTGAAATCTTTTCAAGAGCCTTAATAACACAGAGATCAAACATCATCCCGTCGAACTAAGCAAGCAACATTTGACATCATTCCTAAATGCAGACGGGATAGAAATAGAAAGTCACAGGAAAGTCACAGACGCCAACAATTTCAGCCAACACATGGGCGGCTCCTGCAATCTGTTATACTCAACCCATGTCAGATATGTTGGGACACTCATGTTAAACCACTCCCAGAGTCGGAATGCCGGGTAGTCATCCGGACAAATGTGCTGGATGTTTGAACATAAGTAAAGGAGCATATTTCAGGCGGCTGAGGTTAAAACCATGGCTGCTCTCAGTTTACCACAGTACTCACTGCTGTTAATCTGAGAGTTACATGCGTTTGTGTTTCTGAATGAGGAACTGTGATGCAGGTCAGATCAGGGTTGCATGAAGTTTTTCTACTTTACACCATGTCCTAACCAGATTAACCAAGATTAGTGACAAGCACTCCAAAATCAATTCAAAATCACAGCCAATCAGAAGAGCATGTGGGCGGAGTCTCTCTGTAAACAATCAAATCACAAACCTCAGCCAATCAGAAGTCTGTGTGGGCGGAGTCTCTCTGTAAGCGTCGCAAATCAAATCACAAACCTCAACCAATCAGAAGAGCGTGTGGGCGGAGTCTCTCTGTAAGCAATCAAATCACAAACCTCAGCCAATCAGAAGTCTGTGTGGGCGGAGTCTCTCTGTAAGCGTCGCAAATCAAAACACAAACCTCAGCCAATCAGAAGAGCGTGTGGGTGGAGTCTCTCTGCAGGCACACTGCACTCGCAACCAAATCAATCACAAATCTCACCCAATCAGAAGTCTGTGTGGGCGGAGTCTCTCTGTAAGCAATCAAATCACAAACCTCAGCCAATCAGAAGGGCGTGTGGGCGGAGTCTCTCTGCAAGCGCACTGCAGTCGCAACCACATCAATTCAAAATCACAGCCAATCAGAAAAGCGTGTGGGCGGAGTCTCTCCGCAAGCGTACTGCACTTGCAACCAAATCAATCCAAAATCACAGCCAATCAGAAGAGCGTGTGGGCGGAGTCTCTCTGCAAGCGCACTGCACTTGCAACCAAATCAATCCAAAATCACAGCCAATCAGAACAGCGTGTGGGCGGAGTCTCTCTGCAAGCGCACTGCACTCGCAACCACATCAATTCAAAATCACAGCCAATCAGAAGGGCGTTTGGGCGGAGTCTCTCTGCAAGCGCACTGCAGTCGCAACCACATCAATTCAAAATCACAGCCAATCAGAACAGCGTGTGGGCGGAGTCTCTCTGCAAGCGTACTGCACTCGCAAAAATTAATGTATGATACATACAGTATATGCAATATGAATGATAATTGTTTAATGTTGAATCTCAATAATATGTATATATATATATATATAAATAGAAAATAGAAATTTTATATAGAAATATATATATATATATATATACACACATATACATAAGATCTGAGATGAATTATCCATTGTCGCTTTCAGGTCACGCAAAATGATGTTCTAACTTATCTTAGACCTTTTTAAGATCGATTAAAAGCACATAATTAGTTCCTGAGATTATCATCGCCACCCTTGTTTGTATCTCCAGCCACGATGTCACAGAAATAGAATCCTCTGTTGTTCGTTGCGACTGATTAAGACAAAAACTCTGATTAACATGATAAAGATACTTTTTTAATTGTGTGTTGCGGAGTTGGGTCTGGTTAGGACAGGGTGTTAGCAGCTTCACAGATGTGATTACTAAAGATCTGGAAAGTCATTAGAGTTAATGAGTAAATTAATTTTAATTATTGCCTGAATTATTCCTCTAATGCAATCAAAAGTTCAGTAAAGCATGAATAATCTGACAGAAGCCCATTTAAAATCCTTTTGAATCGGCTCACAGTACTCCACACATCATGATGAAACTTCACAAATGGAACGATCACGTGTTGCAGGGTTTGGCGGTGTTCTCCTAAACCATCTAATCAGGCCGGGTCTCGTCGTAACCTCTCGCCCGCCTCCTCACTGCCGCTCTAATGGAGTAATTTACCAAAGCACGCTTTCCCCGCACGGGGTCACGGGGGCTCGTTCCACCAATTAACACGGGGCTCCGTCAGCACCCATGAGAACGGGTCACTAATAACCAGCATGTGTGAAATCAGACCGTCTCTCTTCATGCTCACAGCACATGTGAAAATCAAGCACCAGAGCAGCAGAAAATCTCTTTCTCTCTCTAATGGGGGCAGATTTTCATTACATTCACGTGAAACTGATGGGCAGGTGGCAGAAGACAATACACACACACACACACCTGTGGGGCTGCACGATTAATGAAAATAAAAACAAAAACACAATATGGCTTTGCGAGATTATCAAAATGCAGAATGCATGTGTTCTTCTACACTCTGAGTTTGGGTCGCTTATAATGAGCATTTAAAAGTGAAAAGTGTCAAACTTCTTCACAAACTTGTAATGAGAAGCGCTTATAAACTGGCTGTTGTCAATGAACGAGAAGCTTTAAGGTTTCCAGAGGTTTTCCACCAAAACAAAAGCTGGTTTTTAAATGAAGAAAAAATATATTAGTATTGCAATTTTACTGTTGTACTAAAAAATAAAATTATTATATTATTTCCTTTTATATATATATTTTTATTTTACAGTATAAAATTACAAGTGTAATATTTATTAATTTGATTATTTATTTATTTATTTAGTATTAAAAACAACAACAGCATTAATGTTATTAATAATAATATAAAGCACTTATTATAACATTATTTTCAGTCAATATTTTTTATTTTACAGTAATAAATTATAATTGCTATATTTTTTTTATTTTATTTTATTTATTTACAACAACATTATTAATAATATTAATTTTTATTTTATAATACAAATTACAATAGTAATATTTCTTGATTTTATTTAATAATAATAACAAGTACAACAATTATTATAATTATTATTATTATTATTATAAAACTAATTATATTATTTTCCTCAAATAGTTACAGTAAAAAATACAATTGTAATATTTATTTCCTTTTATGATTTTATTTAAAAACAACAACATTATTAATAATAATAATAATATAAAACAACTATTTTCATTCAATATTTTTTATTTTAAAGTAAAAATTACAATTGTAATATTTTCTTTTATTATTTTATTTATTTACAACAACAACAATAGTATTATTAATAATAATAATAACAACTTATTATAACTTTTCTTTCAATATTTTTTATTTTATAATAAAAATACAATAGTAATATTTCTTAATTTTCTTTATTATTTTCTTTAATAATAGTAACAATTACAACACTTTTTTTATTTTATTTTTTATTTAATAATAATATAATAATAAATTATTATTATTAATAAACATCATTTATATTATTATTATTATTATTATTATTTTAATTTAAGGAAAATAAAAATATAGGAACCTGTTGGTCCAGTAGTTCAGATCAGTTCTGCTACAAAGTTTCAACCATTAAAAAGAAAAGCTTCACTATAACACGACAGCTATAAACAAAGCTGAATAATAATAGCATTTGGTGTGCAACATTACTGACGTTACAAAAGTCTTCATCACAAATCCACGTTTACGTGAATCATCTACAGACCAAAACCAACAACACAAGAACACATGAACGATGCGCTCCGTCAGGGTTTATTCAGGGTTTCTCATATCCACATTTGCTAACCTGGTAGAAGTTGGGCCAGTATGTGCTGATGGCCAGCTCCACCTGGTTCCAGCTTCGTCCGGCGGGTCCAGACGTGTTCCACACGGGCAGACCCATGGGGCTGTTGTTCTCCTTGATGTAGACGTTCAGATGTCCAGGCCTGCCACCCTCTCGACCCGCAACATAGAACTGAAATATGACGCAGTGCGTGTCGTTCTCTTTGAGCTGCGGAGTGAAGAGTAAAGCCTTCTGACCGGCAAACCGACCCGACGAGTTCACCATCATGAACGCTGAACCTGTGGAGAAGATCACAGTGACGACATGAGTGTGCGTTTCCACATCATCTCACAAAGAAGCCAGATAAATATCGTGCGTAAATACAGGTGCTGATACTGTAGGTGATCAGAGAGCAGATGAAGCTGTGTTTATGAGACATATGGAATACATTAATGTGTTTATCAACATGTTAAAATCACTGCAGTGCCGGTAATTGATTAAAGAGGAGCCACTTCATTAAGGGAGCAGCTTAATTCATCTTAATTAGCATTGCTAATTAACGTATATCTGTTTCAATCAGGCTGCTGCCAGATTTAACACAGTCTGACTCACGATTACAGACACACACGGGTGAAGCGCACTAAACACACACACACACGACATGCTGACATGTAGCTGCAAAGTTACTTATAGTTAGGAGAATGTCTAAAGTTAAGTCATTATTCATAATTCAGTTCAGTTCAGTTTAATAACCGTGTCAATGTAGAGTGCAAAATTCATTAATTACGAAACAAAGTGGATAAGCAGATAACCGTGTCATTATTCAGATCACAAACACTTATTAAGTTTAAAAAAGAAATGTTTTACAGTGTAACTATTACCACTAACTGTACTTCATTTGTCTTCTGTTGAAACATGTAATATCTTTTATATAATATAGTAATATTTATTTATTTATTAACCTTTGTTAATGTTAGTGAATAAAAATACAATGTTCATAGTTCACAGTGCATTAATAACAGACTTTTGTGAATTTTAATAATACATTAGTAAAATGTAGAAATTACTGTTAAGATTAATAAATGTTTTAGAAGTATTTTTCATTGTTAGGTTATGTTATCTAGATGTAATTTTACTGTAAAATATTTTGGTTTTTGCACGTAAAAACTATAAATTACCATATGATTAAAAACCAGACACAATACATGAATATATTTCATATAAATAATTCTGTTTCTTCTCTGTTTTGCTATCAGAACCATATATATATTGCAATTTTTGTCTTGTTTTCCAATACAAATATCTAAACATTCTTAATTCAATTTACTGGAGAAGCAAAATAACTTGAAAATGAGTTTGTGTTTAAAACAAGAACAAATATCTGCCAATGAGGTCAGAAAAATAAAGTGGAAACAAGATTATTATTATTATTATTGTTTTAAAAGACTTTTCCATCTGAAGTACATGTATCTTGTTTTAAGATTTTTATATATTTGAACAAATATACTAAACAAACCAGTGTACTAAATGAAAAAAAAAGATCTTTAAATGAAACGTATACGTTCACAATATAGCAAACGCTCTCGTACATTGTGTAATTAGCTTTTAATCAACTCTAGCATGTCTTCCCGTGCAAATGATGTGATTTAAAGCCGTGTTAATCACTTCAGCACTGCTTCTGTGTAACGACCACTTCCTGTCCGCCAGAATAATTAGCCACCGTCTCCAGCAGCAAATTATAATGAGTGTGTTTCTTTGTGGCGAACACACAACTGTTTCCTCCTCCTTAACAATTGCATGTTCAGCCCAATTAGCCGCGGAGCTGGAGTGTCTCAGAAAGGCCAGCGGCTCCTGTCACAGGTCTGCAGGAGAATGTGTTTATTAGCACTTCAACAAGCTCAGCATCTGATTGGACGAGAGACGATGACCCTACAACACCTGCTACATGTCACATGACTCACCATCACTCAGAACTCTCAATATGTAAAGACATATTTAGATTTCACAAACTGCAGATCACTGACACACTGGTCACACTGTACAACAACGTGTCGAATGTTAACGTTAGTAAATGCATTAGTTAACATGAATAGGATATATATTTTTACAGCATGTATGCACCTATGTTAATGTTTGTTAATAAAAATGCAATTGTTTGTTCACAAACAACAAATGAACAATAAGATTAATAAATGCCATATAAGTATTGTTTACTGATACAATATACACTTATACAATATATACTTGAAATATTTTAAACATTAAAATAAAATATTAAAAAAACGTTAACTCTACATCCTTTATTAGTCTAAAGTAATTTCAACATTTACTAATGCATTTTTAAAAATTGTTTAATCCACTGTGAACTAACATGAACAAACAATGAATAATTAAGTAATTTTATTAACTTACATTGACAAAGATTACATTAAACATTAAATGTTGTAAAAATATTTTTAATGTATTTATGATCATGAACTGATGTAAGTAATGTTTGCTACACATTGCTAACGTTTTAACATGTTGCTAGCTTGATTTAGTATGTGCTAGCATGTTTCTAACATGATTTAACACATTGCTAGCATGATTTAACATGTTTTTTAGAATGATTTACAAAGTTTCTAACATAACTGAGTAAAATAGCATGATTTAATATGCTCCTAGCATGTTTCTATTAACACATTGCTATATACTGCTAACATGTTTTAGCATGTTGCCAGTATAATTTTGTGCAGTGCTAGCATGTTTCGAACATGTTAAAACACTAGCAATGTCTTTCGAGTACATGATTTAATACTGTGCTAACATGTTTCTATCATGTTTTTTAACAGGTTGCTAGAATGTTTTCACTTTGCTAACATGTTTTAGCATGTTGCTTGCATGGTTTAGTACAGTGCTAGCATGTTTTTTAACATGAATTAACACATAGCATGATTTAACATGTTCCCAGAAAGTTTCTAGCATGAATTAGGACATTGCTAGCATGTTTTAGCATTTTGCTAGCATGTTTTAACATATTTCTACCGTGTTTTTAACATGTTGCTTGCTAGATTTAATATGGTGCTAACATGTTTCTAACATTATTTAACATATTGCTAACATATTTTAGCATGTTGCTAGCATGTTTAAACATTTCTACCTTTTTTTAACATGTTGCTTGAAAGATTTAATATGGTGCTAACATGTTTCTAACATTATTTAACACATTACTAGCATTTTTTAGCATGCTGTTTGCATGACTTAATATGGTGCTAACATGTTTCTAACATTATTTAACATGTTGCTAACATATTTTAGCATGTTGCTAGCATGTTCTAATATGTTGCTATCATGTTTAAACATTTCTACCTTTTTTTTAACATGTTGCTTGCTAGATTTAATATGGTGCTAGCATGTTTATAACATTATTTAACACATTGCTAGCATGTTTTAACATGCTGCTTGCATGATTCAATATGGTGCTAACATGTTTCTAACATTATTTAACATATTGCTAACATATTTTAGCATGTTGCTAACATGTTCTAACATGTTGCTAGCATGTTTAAACATTTCTACCTTTTTTAACATGTTGCTTGCAAGATTTAATATGGTGCTAACATGTTTCTAACATTATTTAACACATTGCTAGCAATTTTTAGCATGCTGTTTGCATGACTTAATATGGTGCTAACATGTTTCTAACATTATTTAACATGTTGCTAACATATTTTAGCATGTTGCTAGCATGTTCTAATATGTTGCTATCATGTTTAAACATTTCTACCTTTTTTTAACATGTTGCTTGCTAGATTTAATATGGTGCTAGCATGTTTATAACATTATTTAACACATTGCTAGCATGTTTTAACATGCTGCTTGCATGATTTAATATGGTGCTAACATGTTTCTAACATTATTTAACATATTGCTAGCATGTTTTAACATGCTGCTTGCATGACTTAATATGGTACTAACATGTTTCTAACATTATTTAACATATTGCTAACATATTTTAGCATGTTGCTAGCATGTTTAAACATTTCTACCTTTTTTTAACATGTTGCTTGCTTGATTTAGTATGTGCTAGCATGTTTCTAACATGATTTAACACATTGCTAGCATGATTTAACATGTTTTTTAGAATGATTTACAAAGTTTCTAACATAACTGAGTAAAATAGCATGATTTAATATGCTCCTAGCATGTTTCTATTAACACATTGCTATATACTGCTAACATGTTTTAGCATGTTGCCAGTATAATTTTGTGCAGTGCTAGCATGTTTCGAACATGTTAAAACACTAGCAATGTCTTTCGAGTACATGATTTAATACTGTGCTAACATGTTTCTATCATGTTTTTTAACAGGTTGCTAGAATGTTTTCACTTTGCTAACATGTTTTAGCATGTTGCTTGCATGGTTTAGTACAGTGCTAGCATGTTTTTTAACATGAATTAACACATATCATGATTTAACATGTTCCCAGAAAGTTTCTAGCATGAATTAGCACATTGCTAGCATGTTTTAGCATTTTGCTAGCATGTTTTAACATATTTCTACCGTTTTTTTAACATGTTGCTTGCTAGATTTAATATGGTGCTAACATGTTTCTAACATTATTTAACATATTGCTAACATATTTTAGCATGTTGCTAGCATGTTTAAACATTTCTACCTTTTTTTAGCATGTTGTTTGCATGACTTAATATGGTGCTAACATGTTTCTAACATTATTTAACATGTTGCTAACATATTTTAGCATGTTGCTAGCATGTTCTAATATGTTGCTATCATGTTTAAACATTTCTACCTTTTTTTAACATGTTGCTTGCTAGATTTAATATGGTGCTAGCATGTTTATAACATTATTTAACACATTGCTAGCATGTTTTAACATGCTGCTTGCATGATTTAATATGGTGCTAACATGTTTCTAACATTATTTAACATATTGCTAACATATTTTAGCATGTTGCTAACATGTTCTAACATGTTGCTAGCATGTTTAAACATTTCTACCTTTTTTAACATGTTGCTTGCAAGATTTAATATGGTGCTAACATGTTTCTAACATTATTTAACACATTGCTAGCATTTTTTAGCATGCTGTTTGCATGACTTAATATGGTGCTAACATGTTTCTAACATTATTTAACATGTTGCTAACATATTTTAGCATGTTGCTAGCATGTTCTAATATGTTGCTATCATGTTTAAACATTTCTACCTTTTTTTAACATGTTGCTTGCTAGATTTAATATGGTGCTAGTATGTTTATAACATTATTTAACACATTGCTAGCATGTTTTAACATGCTGCTTGCATGATTTAATATGGTGCTAACATGTTTCTAACATTATTTAACATATTGCTAGCATGTTTTAACATGCTGCTTGCATGACTTAATATGGTGCTAACATGTTTCTAACATTATTTAACATATTGCTAACATATTTTAGCATGTTGCTAGCATGTTTAAACATTTCTACCTTTTTTAACATGTTGCTTGCAAGATTTAATATGGTGCTAACATGTTTCTAACATTATTTAACATATTGCTAACATATTTTAGCATGTTGCTAACATGTTCTAACATGTTGCTAGCATGTTTAAACATTTCTACCTTTTTTAACATGTTGCTTGCAAGATTTAATATGGTGGTAACATGTTTCTAACATTAACACATTGCTAGCATTTTTAGCATGCTGTTTGCATGACTTAATATGGTGCTAGCATGTTTATAACATTATTTAACACATTGCTAACATGTTTTAACACATTGCTAGCATTGTTTTAACATGTTGCTTGCAAGATTTAATATGGTGCTAACATGTTTATAACATTATTTAACACATTGCTAACATGTTTTAACACATTGCTAACATGTTTTAACACATTGCTAGAATGTTTTAACATGCTGCTTGCATGACTTAATATGGTGCTAGCATGTTTCTAATGTTATTTAACACAATGCTAGCATGCTTTAGCAGGTTGCTAGCATGAAGTTTACAGAAAGTCTGGAGACTGTGACGGTTCAGTATCATGTGTAGTTTAGTTAAGGATTCATCAGTGTTGTGCTAAACTGACATGTATAATCGCGTTCATGCAGATGAGCGGCGGCAGCAGATGTGCATGTGCCATGGGTGGGATAAAACACGAATCCGCCTGCCAAATTCAAGCTATTGCACGAAGACTGCTGACATGAGAGCGTATGAAATCATAACTTTAATTTGAGCTTGTCTACTGGTTCCTCACACACACTGTGCACACAAATTACCATGACAATCTGCCGGTGTAATACACACATCAGCGCGTCTGAAGATCACTAACGCCAGCGGATCTCAAAGAAACTCCCCACAGCTCTGACAAGGTGAAACCATTACCTGCTCAGACGCACCGCACCACTAATTTACTCAGAGAATCTGCAGTCCGTGAGGAGGCCGCACGGGTTTATTTCGGGCGTCTTGGCACCTGATGCTTCATTAGGGCATGCTGGGATACCGGGTGAGCTTGTCACACTAATGGCAGAGCTAATTAAAAAGAGTCTCGGACAAGCCGGGCATCACACAACATTATTATGAGGAGAAGTTTCACATGTGTACGATATTTCTTATTAATAATGAGAGACAGTGCAGCCTAAAATAAAACGCATCTGTGTCATATTATTCAAACATCACAGAACATTAACGAGAAGAGTTATGATTAAAGTCTCTCTGTGTGACAGCGATGTGTCCGTCTGATTTAATAAATGCACATAAATGTGGTTTCAAATCAAACTTTCTAATGAACTTGCTTCTGCTAAACAACAAGCATGTTTACTAGATCCTAAAATAATATCTGTACAAAACAAGCACTGTAGTTTCACTATGGTAATGTTATCAGATACCATGGTATGTAAAATGTAATCAATTAAACTTATTTAAAAAAAAAAGGATGGCATGTTTATTTAACATTTATTGCATATCACGTGAGCTTTAACGCACATCAGAGAACCATAAACATGCAAATGCATTGATAATTGAAATATGAAACATCAGGGGATATTTTAGGTCAAAGTGGTTCAGCTGACAATAACGTTTGGGAAACCCTTATTTAGAGTAAATGGCATATCAGTTTGAAATGTAATTGTGTATTTAAGTATCAATAGTTGTAAATTTAACTAATGCACAACTAATGCAAAAAAAAAAAATGCTATTCTTACTTAGATTTTTTTGTCTTGTTTCCAGTTCAAATATGTAAAAATTCTTAAATCAAGAAGATTTTCTAGACAAGTAAAAATGATTGTCTTGTTTTTATATATATATATATATATATATATATATATATATATATATATATATATAAAGCTCAATTATATACATACACACACACAGTTTTAATTAACAGTAATAACCCTGATCATAAATCCTCTTGACTTGCATCACTTCCTCCAATGGACACCAAACTGTCTGATGCTAATCATCAAAGTCTATAGGCATTTACATTCATTAGGCTCAGAGCGACGGTGGGAGCAGGGGTTGTAATTTCCAGTAATGACTGGCGCTCATTATTCTGTTCACATTCAGGTCCTGAACCCTGTGAAAATCATTATGTGGTTGAAATCGGAATGAAGGGGCCGCTCTTTAAACTCAAACCCTCCAGGTCTCATTTGCTAATAAAACTCGGCGAGGTCGCACCCCGAGAAAAGGCCCGGCGGCGGCTCTCAAATGTCAATGTAGACAAGCCAATTCTCACATTGTGGCACCAATCAAAAACGCTCTCGCTGTGAGAGTTCGCCGGGCCGCGTGAGGAACTGTGGCCCGAGCTCAATTTCCACAGGAAAGAAAAAAACGCAAGAAAAGACGAGGAAAAATAACAGTGATTGAGCTGGAGCTCGGCTTCTCCGGGCTGCTTTTGTCTGACTCGAACAATGAGGAAGGAAAAAAAAACTTTATTCCATCTGTCTGTCTTGTAAATGAAAGCTGAAGAACTTTCATAAACTCTGAGGAAAAAATCCTGTAGAAAAGCTTTTTTGAGGACTGTCTTCTTTAGCCGTGAGCTAATTGGCCAGGGAACAGTCAGCGCCGGCCGTTTCATGATGCGATCAGCCGTTCTCCCACACATCCTACAACATTTTAATGACATTATCCATGGCGCTGCGTAATACCATCAACCCCATGCCATAAAGTCACCATGAAATGCCACCTGAAACCAGTTTAATTAATTCAACGTGAGGCGGCGTGTTTCCCAGCGAAACGGGATATTCAACAAGGAAAAGTGCAGGACTGCAGCGATCAGGGATCATGGCCGTGTGGAGGGATTGATGACGTCAGCTGAACCAAAAATCATTTAGATGAAGGAGTGCAAAAAACGCTCTTCTTCCTCAGTGTTTCGGTCTCGTTTTCCAGCACAAATATCTAAACATTCTTAAATCAAGATACATTTACTGGAGAAGCGAAATTAAGTGAGTTTGTGCTTAAAACAAGATCAAATATCTGCCAGTGCAGTCAGTTAACATGAACTAGGAATGAACACTGACATTAATTAATGCACTGTGAACTAACAGTTGCATTTTCATCAACTGACATTAAAGATTAATGAGTACTGTAACAGATGTATTGTTCATTGTTAGACCTTACTGTAAAGTGTTACCAAAATTTCATATCACAATCATAGTGACCAGAAGTATCACTGTTATCACGGTATTGTTAAAGGGGTCACGAATTGAGAAATCAAATTTTCCTTTGACACATCAGAAGTCATTGTACTAGAAAAATATCCTCGGAACTCAAATCTTCCTCGTTAGTCCAAAAACAGCTTTTATTTTATTGACGCTCAGAAAACATGATGACACAACAGTGCGCTGAAAGACACGCCCACTTCTACATCATTGCCTCTTTAGTCCCGCCCAAAAAAGGTGAGTCTAAATGATAATTATAGCTATTTTATCTGCTCCATAAACAATTTTACATATTTTAAAATTTTACAAATTATTATCTGAAGAGGGAGATTTTCAGAACACACATTAGCTTATTTTCCATCTACCGGTTAAAATGATTTTTATAATCTTCTTTTCTATCGATCTTTGATTTAATTTGAATTTTGAATTTTGAACATTAATTTATGTGTTTTTGTCATTTTTATTCGTCTTTGTTTTCTTTAATATGTCTATATAGTTTATATTAATTTTTAGTTTATTTACGTTTAGCTATTTTAGTGCTTCAACTTAAACTAAATGAAAATGAGAAATGTTGCCTTTGCAACTAGACCGTTTTTTAATTTTAATGTTTATTTTCAAGTAATATGTGTGTGTGTGTGTGTGTGTGTGTGTGTGTGTGTGTGTGTATATATATATATATAAAATGGGTCAATAACGTGATGGGTCTTTTTTTTTGTCCAAAGACCTTAATAATAATAATAATAAAAAACAAAGATATCCAGAGCATGTAAGGTAGTACAACTAGATCTTTTATTGAATCCTAAAGGTTTTAATTATATTTTGCTACATATAAAGGTATTTTAAAGATTTTGAAGTGTCAAAAGGTCATTCGGTTTAACTGTCCAAAGGCCAATACAGCCATTTCATTTGTGATTAAAATATCTTAAAATGTAATAAATGTATATATTTTTTATTCTGGCATGATTTTATAACATCATATCTCAACATAGTGCAAAATAGTATTAAAATTATGTGTAGAAGTCGTCGCTTTGTTATGAGAAAGAATGCCCGGAAAAATGAATTTCATTGATGTCATTCGGAGTAAC
This sequence comes from Elopichthys bambusa, assembly GCA_037101425.1. NCBI lineage: Eukaryota > Metazoa > Chordata > Actinopteri > Cypriniformes > Xenocyprididae > Elopichthys > Elopichthys bambusa. Next base: position 36,258,761 of record CM074437.1, read on the forward strand.
CAATATAAAGGCACCATTTTGGATCAAGTCATGTGGTCAATATCATGTGACAGGATGTGACATCATTCAGACACCTGCAAAGGACCACATGGTCATGAAGCAAAGTAACTAACTCTCTCCTAACCATTAAAAAAATTCATGTTTTCATTTGCTCATACGCATGTCCCGAAACATCAGGGGCCGTATTCACAAAACATCTTAAGGCTAAAAGTAGCTCCTAACTTGTCGATTTAGGAGAAACTATATTTTTGCTCTAAAAGTATTTCACAGAGTATTTTAGCACTAACTAGCTCCTAAATCTGTGAAATGTTAGAGCCTTGGGTGCTGAACCTTTTCTTCATAAATGCAATACATATTTTGATTTATCTATGATAAAACACCCAAAAATAAATCTTTAATAAATAAATAAATAATGTCCGATTACCTGCGGCAGGTGTTTTCACAAGTTCACACTTAAAATGATCGAATAGAGTAATGTAATAAGCATATTTGTTGTGCTGTCCAAGGGGATCGAGGGCTCCGAGCTTGGAATTTATCCCAAACCCAGATTACTCCACATATCCCCAGCCAAGAGTGAGGAACGGGGTGGCGGAGGGACGCAGAAAACTGTCGAGGTAACTGTGAGTCGCTCTCGTCTGTGTATATATACCTCCACTCGAGCTGATCAGACCATTTGAACGTGCTCCTCCCAAACTTGTCGCTTGAATTCTGCAATCTCTCAAGATGCAGACATGTAAGAGGCTCCTTTTTTTTAAAAATATGGCAACATTTGTATTTTAAAACAGTTATTTAAATATGGCAACATGGTACCTAATTCTACGATATTTCTATGATTAAATCACTGACAGAGTGCCAATCAGCCGATCACTGTGGGCAGAGTTAGTAAGCGTGTTGATATCATCCATAGCATCAAGGTCAACCCCGTTCTTACTCCTAGCTTAAGACTTTGTGATTAGGTTTTAAGAGAAAACTCTTAACTAAGAACTTTTACTGCCATTTAGGAGAACTCTTAGTGGCAAGATAAAATGTTTTGTGAAAACTGTCCCATGTCATTCGGTACAACCGCTATAAAACACGGAAAATTATGTAATATTTTATAACATATTATTATTAATATTTCACTAAAACTTGTACTAAATATGACATTGATTGTCCTTTTGCTAGCTAGCTCGATATCAGCCTGTTAGCATTGTTTGAAAATATCGTCATTTGGTAAAACCGAAATTTTGGTTAAACCGAAAGACTTTTTTGTAACAAATTTTGTCCATCTTCTAAAAAAATGACAAAAGCAGTGTTAATTGATTATAAAAACCACATAATCTCATTGTTAACACTTAATAAAACTCCATTATGTTTTTTTTTTTACACTTTAAAAACCTTATGCATATATATATAAAAAATATCGACAACAAAAATTTGGTCCAAATTTCACATTGATCTGAACAAAATGGCAGACAAGCTGAATGAAAACGTACATCCACTCTCTGACAGTAGGTGGCGCTTATGATGCAAATGCGGCAAACGCATAAATTATAGGTATTTTATCTGTTCCTATACTCATTTGACTTTACCTCCACTTGACTTCTAACTAGTCGCTACTTAAAGAAATTAATTTTAGTATAAAATGTTTCTTTTACCAACTAGCCTGTTATATTCAGTCGACTGAACAGAGTAAATTACATTGTATCACTGGAACCTGTGCTAAGTCACAGAGCTTCACTGCATTTTAAAACATGTTATCATCCATTATTCATTTATTTATGGCAAAAACCATCTTTATTTTAATCTTCACATTGTCTCAGCTGAAGTAGAAGGGCACTATTTTCTTGAGCGCTGCCCTATAATCATATAACCGTGTCTTTTCTGTCCTGTTTGACTTTCCTTCTGACATCACAAACATTCTCACAAAGTTGCAAATGCGGCAAACGCAATTAGCGTGTTGTGGCATCATGGTAATGGCTGTTTCCCGCGGGACGTCATCTTTAGCTGATGTGATTGAAGTTCTGATTTAATTCCTGCCGTCCTTCAGTCTTTATGACAGAATAAACGTCTCTGCGCAACAACAGGAGGGATGTTTTCCATCCGCAGGGGGGATGAAACACAGTATTACTGTATGCAGAACACTTAATTCAGTTAATGAGGCTGTAAAAACAAATAACATTCCACACTAGGCTTCATTAGGAAAAAAGTATGAATTTCGCCGCTTTTGATCTTGAGAGACGAATATTCTGGATTTCTTAATAGGTCGTGTGAAAACGTCTCCAAATGGATCTGCAGAAATGCAATCAAATTAGGTTTGTAAATGGAGCAGAGTAAGAGAGTCATGTGACTTCAGGGTAAAACACAGATGGGTGATGATGATGATGATGATGATGATGATGATGATGATGTCTGAAATGTTAAAAATTCATTTTTATGTGAGAGACCCCCCCATCCTGAAATTCAAAAGGCAGCTATATTTTCATGTATAAAAAAACAAATTTATTAATATTATAAATATATATATACTGTATATAGTATTTGTAAAATACAGTACTTACTGTAGATTTACTTATTTTGTCTTTTAAATTAATTTATTTTCATCAACATTTTATATATTTATTTATTTTTACATTTTTCACACTTAGACATCTGCCAGTGGAGTCAGAAAAATAATCTTGTGTTCCCCTTAAGTTAAGATTATGTTTCTGACTCCATTGGCAGATGTTTGTTCTTGTTTTAAACACAAACTCACTTCATTTGGATGCATTTTTTTAAACAAGTCTTAATATCTTCAGTCATTTCTCTTCTCCAGTAAATGTATCTTAATTTAGGAATGTTTAGATGTTTGTGCTGGGAAACGAGACAGAAACACTGAGGAAAATACTTTTTAAATAACTGTTAAGCCAACATTCGAAGTATATCCTGACAAACTAGTTGAAAATATGCTACGATTTAAAAAAACAAAAAAAAAACAAATTAAATTTCAGTTTTACTTCCTTGCATTTGAATGTCATTCTCAACCGAGCTGTGAATGAAGCTCAAGCGTTCTCCAGTATTTGGTCTCGTCCACATCTTCAGGCGTTCTCTTCTGACTGACGTTAACTAGTTCCTCTAAAGATTCACACACACATCTACAGGCAGGAGAATCATCACATTCAGCCTCCATCATGATTGATTCTGCAGAACACAGAGCCGGACGGAAGAGAGAAACTAATTAATGAGAGGCAGAAGACCTTCGTTCTTTAACTTCTCCCACAATCCTCTGCTGTGAGACAGACATGGCGGAGGAGTCTCTATAAAACCCTCCACATCCAGAGATGTGAAGCCTAAACACAGAGACTACTAGTGTGATTTACAGTGTCCCTGATGAATTAAGATGCATAACTCATCATTTATTTACAAGAACTGAATTTCCTCTGTTGTTTCAAACACTGGCCAGGAAAATGTATTTTGCATTAAGTTCTATACAAATGTTCGAACAAGTTCAAGTGCAGCATGTCACTCAGATTTATAGAAGGAGAACAAAAAGAAGAAGAAGAGGAAGAACAAGGAATAAGAGAAGGTGAATATGAAGGAGGAGAAGAAAAGAAGAAGGAGGAGGAGGAAAAAATAAGAGGAGAAGAAGAAAAAGGAGGAGGAGAAAAGGAGGAGAAGGAGGAGAAATAGGAGAAGAAAAGAAGGAGAAGGAAAAGGGGAGGGGCAGGAGGAAGAGAAGGAAAAGGAAGAGGAGGGGGGAAAGGAGAAAAAGAAAGAGGGGAATGAGGGAGAGAAGGAGGAGGGAAGGAGGAGGAAAAGGGGTGTATAAGGAGGAGGAGGAGGAGAAATATGAAGAGAATAAGACAAAGGGGGAGGAGGAGAAGGAGGAGAAAGGAAGATGAGGAGGGGAATAAGGAGGAGAAGGAGGAGGAGAAGGAGGAAAAGAAGAGGCAGGAAGGCTAGGAAGGAATAGGAGTAGGGCGGGAGGAGGAGGAAGAGAAGAATAAAAAGGAGGAGGAGGACAAAAATGTAGAAGGGAATGAGGAGGAGAAGAAGGAGAAGAAGGAAAAGGAGGAGGAAGAGGAAGAGGGGAATGAGGAGGAGGAGGAGGGAAAGATGTGTATATGGAGGAGGAGTTGGAAAAGGAGGAGGAGTTGGAAAAGGAGGAGGAGGGGAAAGACGAGGAGTAGGAGGAGGAAAAGGAGGTGTATAAGGAGGAGGAGAAGAAAAAGGAGAAGGAAAAGGAGGAGGGGAAGGAGAAAAAGGAGGAGGGAAGGGAGGAGGAGAAAGGAAAAAGAGGTGTATATGGAGGAAGAGGAGGAGAAGGAGGAGAAGGAAAAGGATGAGGGGAGGAGGAGGAGAAAGAGGAGAAGGAGGAGGGGAAGGAGGAGGAAATGGAAGAGAGGAATGAGGAGGAGGAGGAGGAGGAAAAAGGTGTATAAGAAGGAAGAGGAGGAAAAGGAGGAGAAGGAAAAGGATGAGGGGAAGGAGGAGGAGAAAGAGGAAAAGGAGGAGGAGAAGATGGAGGAGGAGGACAAAAATGTAGAAGGGAATGAGGAGGAGAAGAAAGAGAAGAAGGAAGAGGAGGAGGAAAAGGAAGAGGGGAATGAGGAGGAGGAGGGAAACGATGTGTATAAGGAGGAGGAGATGGAAAAGGAGGAGGATAAGGAAAAGGAAGAGGAGGGAAAGGAGGAGGAGGAGGAAAAGGAAGAGGGGAATGAGGAGGAGGGAAAAGATGTGTATAAGGAGGAGGAGATGGAAAAGGAGGAGGAGGAAAAGGAGGAGGGGAAGGAGGAGGAGAACGGAAAAAGAGGTATATAAGGAGGAGGAGGAAAAGGAGAAGGAAAAGGATGAGGGGAAGGAGGAGGAGGAGGAGGAGGGAAAAGAGGTGTATAAGGAGGAGAAGAAAGAAAAGGAGGAGGGGGAGGAGGAGGAGAAGAAGGAGAAAGAGAATTAGAGACGCATGTGTGTGGAGGATCTCAGTTGTTCATGTGAAAAGCGTCTCCAGTTGATCTCACTGCAGTCCAGGAGAAACCAGTGAAGCGCATCTACATTCTCCACTGCTGTGATGTTTTCATGGGCTCTTAATGATCAAATCATGTGATGCAGGCGTGATCGATGAGAGTGCGCTAACACACGCATGTTTGAGCATTCATGAGTGATTGACGTGTAACTCACTAACGCGACCTGACGCTTTGATCCGTGATCGGCAGGACTCCTGCAGGGCATGTTAAACTTTCATCCAGCTGCAGCTGTGCGGATAAACACAAATGTGATTCACTGAACGACTCTCTAATCTATGATTGATTCTGACTCTTAATGGACTAGCTAACTAATCTAACCTGAATTCAAAATTAACTTCAGTCACACCTGCCAACACTGAGAGTTAATGTTTCTCACCAGCCATTATTTTTACTAAAAATATATTTCTTTTTTCTTCTGATGGAAAATAAATGACCTGGCTGTTTCCGGTCAAAAGTTTGGAATAATTGCGATTTTTTTAATGTCTTCTGCTCACCAAGGCTGCATTTATTTGATAAAAAATACATTAAAAACAGTGAAATATTATAATGATATTATAATGATTATAATGATGCTGAAAATTCAGATTTGATCCCAGGAATAAATTACATTTTACTATATATTCACATAGAAAACAGCCGTTTCAAAATTACAATAATATTTCACAACTTTTACTGTATTTTTGATTAAGTTTAAATACATGCATTTTGAAAATTTAATTTAAATAAAATCAAATAGATGCTAATAATTAATAATAAACTATTCCATGTTTCATTTATGTATGACTGACAGATATGCATCACAGGTTATTAGTTTATGTTAAAACTGTGGACTGTGTTTTTTGAATATTCAAATCCAAATATTTTCATTTATATGGACCAATATAACAGAAATATGCATCCAGGAACATGATTTAAGGAAGTAAATTGAGTTTCCATGTTGAATTTAATCATAAAACTAGTCTAAATGACACAATGTTTACAAGACTCAATGGCCAAACACAAGTAGCATTAACATCACTGCATATATCTAGGAAATATTCAATGTATTGGCCAGCCCTACACACACAAATGAGAAAGCACTCGATTTCACACACACACACACACACACAGAAAGGCTTGAAATTAGCAGCGTCTCCTAATGAATGCAGCGCGTGTCACTGGAGGGAGACAGGGATGTAATCTATCTGTGGAGCAGCGTGTGTAAGATTACGCGTCAGATTCAAGAGGAAAACAATATCCATTCATTTAGAGCGCCATCTCGTCCTGACATGAGCAAAACAGCGTCTCCATTAGTCTGATTCCTGAGGTGCTGTCAGTCCCACGCCAGCTCAGAGTCCTCATCTCAAATCAAATCAAACGCGATCAATGCAACATTAAAGAGAGAGAGAGAGACGCAGCAAATACGGGAAAAGCATTCTAATGACTTCCAATATGCCACTGCTAGAGAAAAAATGCTTTAATTAAAATAGATTTGCGTGTTTTGATACAAAAATTCATTCCCTGAGCTTTTGTCTTTCCTCCATTACCGGCACAATGGAGTCAGCCAGCTGATATTGAGCGCTGGTCACATTTACGGCCTTTTACCGTAATATGAGAGATAACCGGCTGGTTAGTGGTGGAACATTACCTCAGAGGACTGAGTTCATTCTGCCAGTTATATTCTCTAATAAAGTGCAGTAGTGATCGTCCACCACCTCAGCGACTTTGCTTCCCATTCATTTTCTCCAGGCTTTCAAACAATCCTCCAACCAACCAGAACCAGAACACAAGGTTTAATTCAGTCCCATGAAACGCTGAGAACGATGTCAAGCAATCACATGACCTAGAAGTCGATCAATATACATATCAAATATGGACAAAATGACTGGGATTTTCATTTCTAACACTTAAATATATAATGACAAAACGAGTCAAACTTTAACTTTCAGATAACATGCACAATAGATTTCGCTTCTTCCTCAGTGTTTCGGTCTTATTTCCCGACACAAATATCTTAAACATTCTTAAATCAAGATACATTTACTGGAGAAGCAAAAAATGTATCAAAACGAAGTGAGTTTGTGTTTAAAACAGGAGCAAATATCTGTCAATAGGGTCAGAAAAATAATCTTCCCTTTAAATTAAGATTATTTTTCTGACTCCATTGGCAGATATTTGTTCTTGTTTTAAACACAAACTCACTTCATTTTCCAGTCTTAATATCTTCAGTCATTTCTCTTCTCCAGTAAATGTATCTTGATTTAAGAATATTTAGATATTTGTGCTGGAAAACAAGACAGAAATAGAGGAAGATATGCATTGTTTGCAGTATACGCAACCTTCATTTGTGCAGGCAAATTAAGACTTTAAGACCCACAGAAATCCTGGATGACCTTAAGGCTGTAGGTTAGAATCCCAGAAATGGTTTGTAAATTACCACTATCACATCTTTAGACTGAACGCTTAAGCCCTGTTGAAATAATCAGCTTAAACTGGTCTGTCTGGATGGTTTAAAAAGGGTTATTGGCATGACTTGTGGCCAGGATAAGAGATACTGTATAAAATGACCTCCCAGAGCACCCTAGCAACTGCTTAGCAACACCCTAGCAACCACCCCTAACACCCGAGCGACTGACTCTAGCAACCATCCTTAACACCTTAGCAACCCCCTAACAACCACCCAGAACACCCTGGCAGCCTTGTAACACCCTAGCAGCTTCATAACTACCACATAGTAACACCCTAGCAACCACCCAGAGCACTCGGGCAACTGCCATGCAGAACCCTAGCAGCTTCATAGCTACCATATAGCAACACCCTAGCAACCATTTAGAGCACCCTAGCAACTGCCTAGCAACACCCTAGCAACTCCCGAGCGACTGACTCTAGCAACCCCCTAACAACCACCCAGAACACTCTGGCAACTGCCTTGCAACATCCTGGCAGCCTTGTAACACACTAGCAGCTTCATAACTACCACATAGTAACACCCTAGCAACCACCCAGAGCACTCTGGCAACTGCCATGCAGAACCCTAGCAGCTTCATAGCTACCACATAGCAACACCCTAGCAACCATTTAGAGCACCCTAGCAACTGACCCTAACAACCACCCTTAGCATCCTAGCAACCCCCTAACAACCCCCCAGAACACTCTGGCAACTGCCATGCAAAACCCTAGCAGCTTCATAGCTACCACATAACAACACCCTAGCAACCATTTAGAGCACCCTAGCAACTGACCCTAGCAACCACCCTTAACATCCTAGCAACCCCCTAACAACCACCCAGAACACTCTGGTAACTGCCATGCAACACCTTAACAGCCTTGTAACACCCTAGCAACCACTAAGAACACCCAAGCAACTGCCTGGAAACCACATAGCAATGCCCTGGCGACCACTCAGAACACCCAAGCAACTGACCCTAGCAACACCCTAGCAACCACCCAGAACACCATAGCAACCGCCTAACAACCACACAGTGGCGAGTTTTTCCACGGCAAGCACCACTCACATTTTCTTCATAAAATGAACACGTCATTGGGGAACAACATGACCTCCATCAATACCAATGAATGACCGGCCAATAAAAGCAAATAAAAAGCCACAATCAAGTACAAAACGCTACTAATTCCTCAGCGTCTCACCGGGCGGCATCCACGGATCCGGCGAAGGCTTTTCACTGGTGTCGAACTGCTCCCAGTCAAGGTCATCGTCTCGCCCTTGAGTGTATCCACACGAGGAGAAGGGCTTCTCGAAGTCACAGTCACCTGCAATGAAAGGACAGACATTGATAATGTCAGCGCGTTTCTCGGCCTGGAAATGAACGGATGCATCTATTACGGTTCTTTCCGTCCTAATGCGGCCGCTCGTAATGCAATATGCCAAACAACAGCAGCGCTTAAACAGAGATGGAGAGGGATTCAAACCGCACGCACGGCACAACATATATTACCATCATTAGCCGCGCCGCGTGCCAATTTCACAATGACAGAAATGAAGTGTCCAAACTCTATCATCGTTAAACGCTGGCTTGCCGCCGTGCCACCGAACATAAATTTGATTCATTTCGCAGCGGCGTGCGACCAGACCTCCCCTTCAAATCATCTGGCGTTAGTTCCCATTCATCCTAATTCTCCTCGCGGCCCGGCGCTGTCATCCGAGCCTTTAATTCCTGCAATAAACAGGTGAGCATGTAAAAGGGAAGGAGTCTTTATAAACACATTCAGATGTGTCCTTTATTTATTTATTGACTGTCAAACGTGATTTGTTTGGTCTCATCACCGACTCAAGCGTGAGTTTTGCAACTAATAGATGAAACATTAACAATTCTGTTTACACACTTCACCATCGAAAAAGGTCCAAAAATGTTCATAATGTGAAGGTTTGCTGTGTGTCACTGAAGGTCAATGTAGAATTTATTTAAAAACAACATAAATTGACCAAAGTGCTTTAAAATAATAAATACAGAGCTGTAAAAAATAAAAATCGTCATGAATCTACCAATGGATGGATATTCCGCCGTTTCACCTCTACATTCAGGCCTGATGTTTAACTGCACCCCTGGAGCTCGAAACTGGACCTGAACGACAGAACTGCGACGAGTGTCCGAGTGAACAAAATGTTCAAGGCTGTAATTATGGGTAAACAGAAACGAACAGGTGCACCGAAACGATTATTGCCACATTTTTAGCCAAGTCACTTACAAACAGTGAGGTGAGATTTATTCTGCCGGAGTGCGCTGAGTGCATCTGAACGACCCGACGCCAAGGCCAAAAGTTCTGTGCACTCCAGAGTAAATGGAAAATAATGGTGAAATAAATGAATATTTCAGTACGCGGAGCGCTGCAGCGCCTGCAAACTCATTGTAAATCAACATAGGAGCTGCTACAGATGCATGCACTCACTCACTCACACACACACACACACACACACACACACACACACACACACACACTACTTCCTCTGAGCACAAATGCACAATAATGCTTGCATAAACAGGAAAAACAGAAAAGCACCTTTTACATGCCAAATCTGATCAATCACTCTTGAAGCAAGATGACTGAGGCGCCTGTGTGTGTGTGTGTGTTTATAACCCTTTTACTTCCATAATGTGATGTATTAATGAATGTATGTAACAATATACAGTAAAATATATACTAAAATATATACATATATGTGTATAAAGTTGCTTTGAGCAAGAAAAAATACTTTCAAAATTTGCCCCATCATAGTGAAGTTGCTAACCAACAGTGTGAAAGCGCCTTTACACTCTAATGAGGTGTTTGTGTTTTTAACGTGTGTGTGTGTGTGTGTGTGTGTGTGTGTGTGTGTAATTACCTGCTGATATATGTACACGTCAGTCTCTGATTCAGTCCTCAAGCTGTTAGTGTGTGATGTATGTGCCCAACTTTACGTGACTCAGGCCTGTTTTACAGCCCAGCGCTTCACTGATGACAGATATACTCTATTGTCTTCCTCCAAATTCATGCAGTAACTGTTATCTGATGATATATTCAGGCTTTTGTCCGCTTACACGAGTGAGAGGACAGGAGATTTAGTGAGCGCTGAAAGGAAAGAAACAGCGGCAGAGGAGAACAAGCTCATCTTCTATTCTCTCCGCGCTGTCAGGAGACACTGGAGGTGACAATGGAGTCGCGGCTCAGACAGACAGCCTTGAAAGTGCCACTCCGACAGTATTTCATGAACTCAAGAACATACAGTGAAGAAAAAGCCAAGCCGTATCACCGTACCTGCACAGTCACTGCGACTCTGTGTTCATGTATATATAATTGTATATATATATATATATATATTATGTAAATATAAGCAGTTATTATGATTAACTGGAATAAAAACATAAAAACTGAACTAAACTAAAATCAGATAGTCCACTTTAGACATTCTACTAACTCTCACTAGTACACTCTAAAAATACTGGGTTAAAAACAACAACAAGTTGGGTTGAAAATGGACAAACCTAGCGATTGGGTTGTTTTAAGCCAGCGAATGGAATTGGGTTGTTTTGACCCAGCGAATGCGATTGGGTTGTTTTGACCCAGCAAATGGGATTGGGATGTTTTAACCCAGCGATTGGGATTGGGATGTTTTAACCCAGCGATTGGGTTGTTTTAACCCAGCGACTGGGATTGGGTTGTTTTAACCCAGTGAATGGGATTGGGTTGTTTTAACCCAGTGAATGGGATTGGGATGTTTTAACCCAGTGAATGGGATTGGGATGTTTTAACCCAGTGAATGGGATTGGGTTGTTTTAGACCAGTGAATGGGATTGGGTTGTTTTGACCCAGCGAATGGGATTGGGATGTTTTAACCCAGCGATTGGGATTGGGATGTTTTAACCCAGCGATTGGGATTGGGTTGTTTTAACCCAGTGAATGGGATTGGGTTGTTTTAACCCAGTGAATGGGATTGGGATGTTTTAACCCAGTGAATGGGATTGGGATGTTTTAACCCAGTGAATGGGATTGGGTTGTTTTAACCCAGCGATTGGGTTGTTTTAACCCAGCGACTGGGATTGGGTTGTTTTAACCCAGCGATTGGGATTGGGATGTTTTAACCCAGCGATTGGGTTGTTTTAACCCAGCGACTGGGATTGGGTTGTTTTAACCCAGTGAATGGGATTGGGTTGTTTTAACCCAGTGAATGGGATTGGGTTGTTTTAACCCAGTGATTGGGATTGGGTTGTTTTAACCCAGTGAATGGGATTGGGTTGTTTTAGACCAGTGAATGGGATTGGGTTGTTTTGACCCAGCGAATGGGATTGGGATGTTTTAACCCAGCGATTGGGATTGGGATGTTTTAACCCAGCGATTGGGTTGTTTTAACCCAGCGATTGGGATTGGGTTGTTTTAACCCAGTGAATGGGATTGGGTTGTTTTAACCCAGTGAATGGGATTGGGATGTTTTAGACCAGTGAATGGGATTGGGATGTTTTAACCCAGTGAATGGGATTGGGTTGTTTTAACCCAGTGAATGGGATTGGGTTGTTTTAACCCAGCGAATGGGACTGGGATGTTTTAACCCAGCGAATGGGATTGGGATGTTTTAACCCAGCGATTGGGATTGGGATGTTTTAACCCAGCGATTGGGATTGGGATGTTTTGACCCAGCGATTGGGATTGGGTTGTTTTAACCCAGCGATTGGGTTGTTTTAACCCAGCGATTGGGATTGGGTTGTTTTAACCCAGTGAATGGGATTGGGATGTTTTAACCCAGTGAATGGGATTGGGATGTTTTAACCCAGTGAATGGGATTGGGTTGTTTTAACCCAGTGAATGGGATTGGGTTGTTTTAACCCAGTGAATGGGATTGGGATGTTTTAACCCAGTGAATGGGATTGGGATGTTTTAACCCAGTGAATGGGATTGGGTTGTTTTAACCCAGTGAATGGGATTGGGATGTTTTAACCCAGCGAATGGGATTGGGTTGTTTTAACCCAGTGAATGGGATTGGGTTGTTTTAACCCAGTGAATGGGATTGGGTTGTTTTAACCCAGCGAATGGGATTGGGATGTTTTAACCCAGCGAATGGGATTGGGTTGTTTTAACCCAGCGAATGGGATTGGGTTGTTTTAACCCAGCGAATGGGATTGGGTTGTTTTAACCCAGCGAATGGGATTGGGATGTTTTAGACCAGTGAATGGGATTGGGTTGTTTTGACCCAGCGAATGGGATTGGGTTGTTTTAACCCAGTGAATGGGATTGGGATGTTTTAACCAGAATGTCTGAAGTCGACTGTTGAAATAAAGCGTTACCAACTAACAAGAGTCCATAAATACAATTCGCTGCACTGATGAGGAGGTTCATGTTTCTGCAAACAAGTTTCTCGATCAACTTGAGCTCATAACTATGAAAACGGTCTTATATTTCCACACACACTCCATCAGCGTCTGTTTGATATGTGATCTTAGCGTGTTTACAGTTTAACCGGGTCCATGTGGGTGGAAAACTTTCTGTATGAGACGCTGAATGACGAGGCACCTGGGACAGAGAGCAGGTTATTGCTGCTTAATATGTGGAGTCGTACATCAAAAAGACAAATGCAAATCAAACCAGCGACGTCAGCCTCCAACACAGCCCTCTCCTGAACGCTTCACACACCGCTAATCTTTTATATCTGTTCAAAGCCCTATATGAGGCGCTGGGAGTCAGCGTGGGGCCCTCGCCGTGTGACAGCGTGTTTGTGTGTGCGCGGCCTCTCAGCGTGAGCACGAGACCCTCGCCGCACGTTAGCAAACACAGACTTAATGTCGGCCCATTGATCATCTGTGTTTGCACTTCACGAACGCATGTTTGTTTCTGGAAATGCGCATAAATCTCAGACTCGAGGGGGCCGACTGTATTTCAATCAATGTTTGTGCTCGATTGTTCTGTATCCGAACACACAGAGACTGCTCCGCATGTAGGACACAAGACGCAAACGCTCCCAATCGGCATTAGAATGGAAGAGGAAACGTCTGGAAAAACTGGTTTCAATTGCTGTTCCGGATTTTGCATTAGGAATGTGTCTCAAAATATTGTTTAATTGAATTCATAACCTTTTGGCAAAAACATTAATAATATAATATATCACTGACATCTAAACTGATACAACACAATATAAAGGCACCATATTTGAAGATTTTCAGTGAATATCAACTTAAATTTGGATCTGTTCTTCACACAAAACTTTAATATGACAGATGATTGATTAATTTGTGCCAAAATTGGATGCATGATTGTTTTCAGATTAACTAAATAGATCATTCTGTCATCAACTACTCTCCACATGTCGTTTCAAACCTGTGTGTCTTTCTTTCGTCTGTTGAACACAAAAGAAGATATTTTGGGCTTCAGTGTTGTTTGGTTCCCAAAGTTCTTCAAAATATCTTCTTCTGTGTTGTGCAGAAGAAAGTCATACAGGTTTGTAATGGCATGATGATGAGTAAATGGTGACAGAATGATCGTTTTTGGGTGAAATACTCTTTTATTCTTTTATTTTAGGAATGAAAATGAGCTGACAAAACATCTTTCCAAAAAAACTTTCAGCAAAAAAAAAAAACTACATAAAACTGTTTATCTATTAATATTTCAAGATCAAAACTAGACATGAATACAAATTTAAAAAAAACGACAAAATTACTAAACTTTTTTAAAAATACTAAAAATGACAAATGCAAAAAAGTGTTACATAAACTAAAAATGAAAACTTAATAAAAACTAAACATCTTATTTAAAAAAAAAACTAATACAAAAATGACAATTACTAAAAAAGTAACAAATTAAAAATAAAAACTTGAAAAAAACTAGACATATTTAAAAAGAATAAATTGCAAAAATTATTAGTTTAGTTAAAATGAAAACAGAAAATCTAAAAATCTAATTCAAAATGTAAACATCAATGTATATCAAGGACAGTAAAACAGCAGCAGTTGTAAAGAGTTAAACACACTCTTCATTCAGCAGTAGTAAAGCGTTAATATCTGCTCTGAAAAGTCGAATCTGTTTGTATCAAACCCAATTAGAGCGTTTATCAATATGTAGAGCAGGTTCTGCAGCCCGAGCGCCGTATAAATGATGTGTTTGGTGTGGAGCGGGAATGATGGATGAAATCCCGCTTCACTGAGGTCTGATAACACACTTTATCTGAAAGCTTCTCCCAGAAGTAAACGCGTCTCCGGCTGCTGGTAAACGCTTGTTCCTCGTGTTCAGATGTGGTTAATTAATATTCTACCCAACTTACATTGGTCTGTATTGGTGTTATCCATTAGAGCCGATATTGACTGATCGATTGAATTCCGTCGCGGACCCTGAAAGGATTTAATTCCTTCTCATCCACATCCTTATACACAAATTGCACCTTTGCACAGGTGTCTCAAACTCAATCTGGAGTGCGTGCGCACATTCAGTGATGTGTTTTAGCAGCCGGCGCCCTCTTCGTCCTTGAAATTAAATGCTAATGCATTATTTCACCATTTACCAGCAGGGAGTCAAACACCTCGACCGGCCGACACCTGAAAATCCAAAACAAAAGAGGCGAGAAGAATCTCGCATTCAAATGAATCTGCGTTTCTATCAGCATTTTGTGCTTCCAGAAAGAGACGGATTCTGTTAAAGTCCATTAAAAAGCATCACGGCGCTCTGCCTCGAGACAAACCAATCCATTAATGACTGCAAAAACATCTCAGATTAAATACAACTCAAGCCCTCCTTACCCTTACAGAACACTATTATTGACCCAGCTGAAAAATAGCATTAAAAATGAATCGCTCTTCAAATAAAACCTTTAATATTTGGCCTTTATTGCCACGATAACTAGTGCAGATCAATATAATACCCATATAATTAGGTCCCACCAAAAGGCGTTCCTATAACTGTAAACCATTTGAGTTTTAAAACCAATAAGAGTACTGTAAACATTATGTTAAATTCACTAATATTTTAGTGTTGGTTTAGTCAACCATTAAAGTAAACTCAACTTAAAGATTTAAGTTTATTTCACTCATTCAGTTTGAATTCAAGTAACAAATCTTAACAACTATATAGCTACTTAAATGGTTTGAGGAAATCGATTTATGTTCATCAAACTCAAAGTAATAAAGTTACATAAGATGAAGCAAAAACTAACATTGGTGCAAAGCAATGATGACAGAACTATAAAAGCATTACCTACACTATAAAAATGTAATTTCTCGGAAAACATTGTTTAAAAGTAATTAGAAACAATGGAATAAGTTAAAATTTATTTTAAATATGTTGTGGTCAGCCATAAACGTAAGCTACTAGATTAAATTCATTTCTGCAATTTAAATCATTAGAGTTAAAATAGCATATCATTTCTAGTAACTTATCCCGATTTTTTGAGTGTGTATAACAAATATTTGTTAAGTTGAATCAACTTTTAAAAATGTTTTAAGTAAAGTGAACTCATTTCATTTAGCGATTTTCACTGTTATACAAGAAACACACTGATAATATGAAGAACTAATACGCTTTGCATAAAGATGTCAGTCAAATGCATTAATGTAAACGTTTACTAGATTTATTTATTATTAATATCCAAAGCGACTTACAAAAAGAGGTGCAAAAGCTTAAAAAAAAAAAAAAAAGCTTGTTTTCCAGTAAAAATCTAAACATTCTTGTACATTTACTTGAGAAGCATTAATTATTAAGTATTTCTTTATGAAAATTATCTATAAAAATTTAGTAAGTGAAATTAAATATCTGCAAACGTGGTCAGAAAACAAGACTTAATATCTGAAACGAGGAAAATACTAAGTAATTCACCTTTTTTGGAAGTGCAAAAAGCAATATTCAATATTTGGTAACACTTTAGTTTCGGGTCCATTTCTCACTTATTACGTTGCTTATTTGCATGCGTATTACTAAGATATTGGCTGTTTATTAGTACTTATAAAGCAGATATTGATGCCTTACTCTACATCCCATAATCCTTAGCAGTCGTAGTTAATAGTGAGAATTGGACCCTAAACTAAAGTGCGACCCAATATTCATAATATGCATTGCATTTTGTTTCCAGTGCAAAAAGAGACTTGTTTAGGCATTTGTGCTGGAAAACAAGAACATCAACATTTGCATTGAGCGACGCCACAAGACAACAAGATTAGGAAGCAAGCTAAATGTGTTGTGGATCACAAACACAGAGGCAGATTGTGTGTGTTTGACTTTAGTGACAGTGAAGCAATTATCTGGACCAACACGACCCTTGGAGCGCCTCTCTCTCTCTCCGCGGCGGGATCAGGTAAACTGTGAGGCTAACTAGGGAAGACAAGGGAAGTAATTGACAAGGCCTGTGTGTGTCAGCGCTGGAACTGCTTTACAGAGATTTCATTTACTCCGACAGCGAACGAGACACACGGAGAGAGTCGGACACATTCGTCCCTGTCATCCGGCTCTTCTCAGAGCTCATAAACACCGCACACGTTGTGGTATGTGTTTTTAAAGCGTTCGCACCTCTCTGAGAACACACTATGGTCTTCAGAAGCGCACACTCACACAAATCTATCCATCTTTTTAGCAGCGCCAGCCAGGGGCGAGAATCAATACGACCGCCCCTCGATAGAGGAGCCAATTTCTCCTAAAGATTTTCCAGTCAGACTTAAAAGGCCTTTTGTTATTGCAGTAGGAACAAAAGTAAACTTTCAGCATCAGACCGCGCTGGGGAAAGTTCTCAAGAGGACACTACGCTGGCAGAGACCGCCAACAAATAACACTTACACACACACATTTATCTATCTCAATGAAGACATTCGCTTAATACAGTAAAACTAATCATGATGACTAAACCAAATGCAAAATTTAAAAACAACTCATATTCATATTTATACACACAGAAGAAGTTTCCATCTAAAAATTTCCACCTACACTGAACTAAAATGTGTAGGATTTCGAAGTAGTAAATTTCACAGAGAACTACAAAGAAACAGAAAGTAGTGTTTTTCGTGAAATTTACTTAAACATGAAGCTTTAACTGAAATAGTATTTTCTTGTAAAACGTTCTCCAACAATCAACAAAGTTCATTCTAACGTTAATGAATTCGGAGTTACATTTCCATTAACACACCTAAACATCTCCGTATAAGGGAAGATTTTCAGCCTTCTGAAGACTAAATATGCATAAAATTTCATCCTAACATGTTATTGGGTCAATGACGTGAAGGCCTTAATAATAATAATAAAAAACAAATATATGACATCCAGAGCATGTGAGGTAGTACATCTAGATCTCTTTTATTGAATCCTAAAGGTTTTAATTATATTTCGCTACATATAAAGGTATTTTAAAGATTCAAAAGGTCATTCAGTTTAACCGTCCAGCCATTTCATTTGTGATTAAAATATCTTAAAATGTAATAAATGTATATATTTTTTTATTCTGGCATGATTTTATAACATCATATATCAACATAGTGCAAAATAGTATTAAAATTATGTGTAGAAGTCGTCGCTTTGTTATGAGAAAGAATGCCCGGACAAATGAATTTCATTGATGTCATTCGGAGTAACCAATATAAAGGCACCATTTTGGATCAAGTCATGTGGTCAATATCATGTGACAGGATGTGACATCATTCAGACACCTGCAAAGGACCGAATGGTTATGATGCAAAGTAACTATTTTAACTATTTGAAAAATTCATGTTTTTACTCGCTCATACGCATGTCCCGAAACATCAGGTCATTCGGTACAACCGCTATAAAACATGGAAAATGTTGTAATATTTTGTACTAAATATAAAATGTTTGATTTTCCTCTTGCTAGCTAGCTAGATATCAGCCTGTTAGCATTGTTTGAAAATATCGTCATTCGGTGAAACCGAAATTTTGGTTAAACCGAATGACTTTTTTGGTGACAAATTTTGTCCATCTTGTAAAAAAATGACAAAAGCAGTGTTAATTGATCATAAAAACCACAATCTCATTGTTAACACTTAATAAAACTTCAAAATTAATTATATCTCCATTATGTTTTTTTTACACTTTTAAAAACATTATTTGCAATGACCCTAATAACGGCACCGAGAGCATGTCATTTTTGCATACGTGTGTTTTCAGTTGTTCCTGCGCTGTAAAAGGATGTTCTTCCTCAGTGTTTCTGTCTCGTTTCCAGCACAAACATCTAAACATCCTTAAATCAAGATACATTTACTGGAGAAGAGAAATGACTGGAGATATTAAGGAACTGAGTGACTTTATGATTAAAACAAGAACAAATATCTGCCAATGAGGTCAGAAAAATAAACTTAATTCAAAGATTATTTTTCTGACCCCATTGGCAGATATTGGTTTTTGCACAAACTCACTTCATTTTGATCATTTTTTGACTTAATATCTTCAGTCATTTTGCTTCTTCAGTAAAACAGTTGATTTAAAACAACTGGAAAACGACAGAAATACTGAGGAAGAACGTTTTTTTTTTTTTTTTTTTTTGCAGTGCACATTTGATCTTAAATTTATAATAAATGTTACTATGAAAGTTATTAATGCACAACCTTCCGAGCAAATCCAAGGTCATGTGTTCGACTGCATGAATGCATGAATTAATAAAATGCATATTTGAATGCAACACAAGTCGCTTTAAATAAAAGCATCTGCCAAATGTATCAAAAAAATTTAAATGAATCGTGATTTGTTTCTAAAAATGTTCATGCACAAATTTAGTGAATAAAACCCAGTATTTACTTGCTCATCTCCAATGAATCTTTCACACTGGAAGCAGAACAAAACACATTTCTACAAATATACAATATATAATATACTGCTGCTTTAAGCATGCATCTGATTGGTCCATATTAATGAGGTGATGTGACGGAAATCAGATGCTTCAAATAGAGAGAGTTTCATCCCTAAAGTATAGCTGCATAAACACACACAGACACCGAGTGTAGCCATACTCGATTATGAAAAATGAGACTCATTCTGCAGTCATATTGTTTTCTTCCACAATTATATATCAGCATAATCAGTGGTTTAATAATCATTTCAGAGCTGCATTCCTTTAATCAGCTATCCTCTGCTGTACTGTTCCATTTGTGTGTGTGTGTGTGTGTGTGTGTGTGTGAGTGAGTGAGTGAGTGAGTGAGAGAGAGAGGAACGTTGTGCTCTAAATCAATACAGCCATAAACAAAACTAGAAGGGAAAATAATGAAATGGATGAGTCGACCTGGCTGAAGGTCAAACAGTCCAATTACAGCAAATTAATGTCCCCGTTATGAATGTAATTAAAACAGCAGCATATAACAACATGTGCTCATTCAACAGGAACTCTAGTTAACCTAGTCAGCTCCCTACCTGGACGACATACAGACTCCTGATGTGACGGTAGACAGACCAACGTGCATCCCTAATGGAGGAATCAATCCCACAGTTCAAGACAAACAAATCTGTAATATAATAGAGCTTTTCACAATACACATGGTTTCAAAACAGATTTACAGACATGGAACTGTTCTATTAAGAGATTTAAATAATAATCGGCTTTGTTTTGTTCTAAATAATAATCAGCTTTGTTTTGTTCTAAGTAATAATCGGCTTTGTTTTGTTCTAAATAATAATCGGTTTTGTTTTGTTCTAAGTAATAATCGGTTTTGTTTTGTAATCAGCTTTGTTTTGTTCCAAGTAATAATCGGCTTTGTTTTGTTCTAAATAATAATCGGTTTTGTTTTGTTCTAAGTAATAATCGGTTTTGTTTTGTTCGAAGTAATAATCGGTTTTGTTTTGTTCTAAGTAATAATCGGCTTTGTTTTGTTCCAAGTAATAATCGGCTTTGTTTTGTTCCAAGTAATCGGTTTTGTTTTGTTCTAAGTAATAATCGGTTTTGTTTTGTTCGAAGTAATAATCGGTTTTGTTTTGTTCCAAGTAATAATCGGCTTTGTTTTGTTCCAAGTAATAATCGGTTTTGTTTTGTTCCAAGTAATAATCGGCTTTGTTTTGTTCCAAGTAATAATCGGCTTTGTTTTGTTCCAAGTAATAATCGGCTTTGTTTTGTTCCAAGTAATAATCGGCTTTGTTTTGTTCTAAGTAATAATCGGTTTTGTTTTGTTCCAAGTAATAATCGGCTTTGTTTTGTTCTAAGTAATAATCGGCTTTGTTTTGTTCCAAGTAATAATCGGTTTTGTTTTGTTCTAAGTAATAATCGGTTTTGTTTTGTTCTAAGTAATAATCGGTTTTGTTTTGTTCCAAGTAATAATCGGCTTTGTTTTGTTCCAAGTAATAATCGGCTTTGTTTTGTTCCAAGTAATAATCGGCTTTGTTTTGTTCCAAGTAATCGGCTTTGTTTTGTTCGAAGTAATAATCGGTTTTGTTTTGTTCGAAGTAATAATCGGCTTTGTTTTGTTTCAAGTAATAATCGGCTTTGTTTTGTTCCAAGTAATAATCGGCTTTGTTTTGTTCTAAATAATCGGCTTTGTTTTGTTCTAAATAATCGGTTTTGTTTTGTTCTAAGTAATAATCGGTTTTGTTCTAAATAATAATCGGTTTTGTTTTGTTCCAAGTAATAATCGGCTTTGTTTTGTAATCAGCTTTGTTTTGTTCTAAATAATCAGTTTTGTTCTATTAAAATTTAAATATTTATTTAAATATTTAAATATTAATAAATTTTGTTCTATTAAATTATTTTAATACCAATCTGTTTTGTTTGATTAAGAGATTTAAATATGAATCAGTTTTGTTCTATTAAATTAATTAAATATTAATTGGTTTTGTTCTATTAAGTGATTTAAATATCAACTGATTTTGTTTAATTAAGAGATTTAAACATTAATCATTTTGTTCTAAATATTAATCAGTTTTGTTCTATTTAAATGTTTTGTTCTATTAAGAGGTTTAAATATCGGTCATTTTTGTTCAAAGCCAGAGCAAGCGATTCTCAAAAAGTATTAATGAAAAAACAATCGGATGTTGGAGGAAAAACTGCCGGGAGAAAGTAGTTAAACGAGAGTAAACAATTCTTAGAAAACACAAACACAAGATGGCAGAGAATATCATAAACTCAATTCATTCAAAACTGAAACATTCCTGTAAAACATATCCCCAATATAAGCGCGTGCGCAGTGTATTTATATGAATATGGCATCATTAGCTCACGTCAGACTCAGTTTAGTCTGCACATGACGAGTTTCTGTCTATGTAGAGCGCTCACTTATGAGCCGCCTATGTAGGCAGCAGACAGCGAGACAGCTCACTTCTGTCTCTCTCTGCCAATTCAGCAATTACTGGTCTTCATCCTCCGCCCGGACAGACCACAGCCGCTCTCGGCTCTAACAAACGCCTCGTCTTTCTCCCCGCGTGTCCCTAAAGATGCGCCACCAGCCAATCTCAGGTAATTTAAAGCCGCTTCCAGCCACCTCGGTGCGAGCGGCCCTCAGGGTCCCGTGACTCTCTTCTGTCTTTCTCTTATTTCACCTCTCTATCGACAGCTCCCGGCAAGCAGCTCTCGCTCTAAATCGCATGTATATATACTGTCTGTTTGGGCACTTTGAAGTTGAGAGGATTTAACCAATCAATCGCTATATCATCATCAATCACGCCGTCGCTCTCACTGCGATCGATTGGACTGTGAAATGGAGCAGTCGGCACACAGATTTGGACGGATAATCTGAGCCGTGCATTTCTCCTTTCAGCTGATACATGTCAAAGGAGAGAGAGAAAGAGAGAGACGGTGGACATTCTCTGCTAAAACAAGAACCTACATTTGTTCTTGTTTGAGAAGCGTTTCTAATACTATATTACATAATCTACTACAGTATATTACAGTATCTACTATATTACAATTCTACTATATTATATAATCAGTTATTGAGTTAAAGTACAATCAACTTTCAGCTGTATTTGAGTAAAATTAACTTGTTTAATTTACTGACAGATCTTACAGTGATGCAAATAATGCTGATAACACTGATTAGATTTATAAAGTATTGTTGCTTTTGAGAATGTTTTAGCTGAAATTGAACATCAAGTGAATAAAGTTGAGCAAGTGGCGTCTAAAAGAAGCACCTTTCCACTTTAGAGTGGTATCATTTGAAAAATGGAGAGAAAATTGCGACAATTTCTCAAAGGAGAAAATGCAATGTTTTGTCGGTGCTGAACAGCTTGGTTAAGTGGACGGTCTGATGGGGATGATTTGAGCGAGATTCACGGGTCCGTCTGGTCATTATTTCAATCTCTCCCGGTACACGGGTCCAGAATGTTGATGCGGGCCAGAGCTGAGCTCATGTGAATGCATGAGAGTCGCAGCCGCTGGGGTGCAGCTTCAATTTGGACAATAAAAACAAGCAGGAGGGGCGATCGAATCTTTCCCGAGCGCGGCAGAGAGGTGGACAATGGAATCTTCCGGAACACTTCCCTGAGGAGAACAACAATAGAACGTCTCGGAATCACTCGTGACAGCTCGTGACATCATAACTACATTCATTTGGCTCTCTGATGAGGGACGTGTTGGTTTTAGCTGATGGTTTGTGTTTATGTTCTGGTTGATATGATGTAGCCGGCGTCTGGCTCCTAACAGCTGCGGCCGTGTGTGTGGATCTGAATG
This sequence comes from Elopichthys bambusa, assembly GCA_037101425.1. Taxonomy (NCBI): domain Eukaryota; kingdom Metazoa; phylum Chordata; class Actinopteri; order Cypriniformes; family Xenocyprididae; genus Elopichthys; species Elopichthys bambusa. The sequence continues at coordinate 36,281,774 of CM074437.1, forward strand.
TGAATTGATTCTCTATGAGGGGTCTGTTCGATACGGCTTTGCTTCAGAAGTTTCCATCCTCCACGTCCCCCTGCGCTTCGATCTGGACTGACTGACCGCCCGGCCTGAATGCTGCAGAAGAAAACACTGGGATCCGTTCCTCGGGTTAACAAACCTTCTTTGGTTCAGGGAAGGCCGGGGGCTTCAGACCAGTGCTGCAGAGTAAATAAACTACTGGCACTACTGACCAGTCGTGGTTTACAAGACGGTTTAAAGTGTTCCATCCAGGGCAGGGAATTGATGGTGGCTTGGGGCAAAAATGCCACCACACATTAACAAAAATGCCACTAAACTGAACAAAAAATGCCAATGAAATGAACAAAAATGCCAACCAACATGAACAAAAATGGCACCAAAATGAACAAAAATGTCAGCAAAATAAAAAAAAACGCCAATAAAATGAACCAAAATGCCAACCAACATGAACAAAAATTACACTGAAATTAACAAAAATGGCACCAAAATGGACAAAAATGCCACTAAACTGAACAAAAAATGCCAATGAAATGAACCAAAATGCCACCAAAATGAACAATAATGTCAGCAAAATGAACAAAAATGCCACTAAACTGAACAAAAAAATGCCACCAAAATGAACAAAAAGGGCACCAAAATGAACAAAAATGCCAATGAAATGAACAAAAATGCCACTAAACTGAACAAAAAATGCCACCAAAATGAACAAAAAGGGCACCAAAATGAACAATAATGTCAGCAAAATGAACAAAAAATGCCACTAAACTGAACAAAAAATGCCACCAAAATGAACAAAAAGGGCACCAAAATGAACAAAAATGCCAATGAAATGAACAAAAATGCCACCAAAATGAACAAAAAGGGCACCAAAATGAACAAAAATGCCACCAAAATGAACAAAAAGGGCACCAAAATGAACAAAAATGCCACCAAAATGAACAAAAATGCCACTAAACTGAACAAAAAATGCCACCAAAATGAACAAAAAGGGCACCAAAATGAACAATAATGTCAGCAAAATGAACAAAAAATGCCACTAAACTGAACAAAAAATGCCACCAAAATGAACAAAAAGGGCACCAAAATGAACAAAAATGCCAATGAAATGAACAAAAATGCCACCAAAATGAACAAAAAATGCCACTAAACTGAACAAAAAATGCCACCAAAATGAACAAAAAGGGCACCAAAATGAACAAAAAGGGCACCAAAATGAACAAAAATGCCACCAAAATGAACAAAAATGCCACTAAACTGAACAAAAAATGCCACCAAAATGAACAAAAAGGGCACCAAAATGAACAATAATGTCAGCAAAATGAACAAAAAATGCCACTAAACTGAACAAAAAATGCCACCAAAATGAACAAAAAGGGCACCAAAATGAACAAAAATGCCACCAAAATGAACAAAAAATGCCACTAAACTGAACAAAAAATGCCACCAAAATGAACAAAAAGGGCACCAAAATGAACAAAAATGCCAATGAAATGAACAAAAATGCCACCAAAATGAACAAAAAATGCCACTAAACTGAACAAAAAATGCCACCAAAATGAACAAAAAGGGCACCAAAATGAACAAAAATGCCAATGAAATGAACAAAAATGCCACCAAAATGAACAAAAAGGGCACCAAAATGAACAAAAATGCCACCAAAATGAACAAAAAGGGCACCAAAATGAACAAAAATGCCACTAAACTGAACAAAAAATGCCACCAAAATGAACAAAAAGGGCACCAAAATGAACAATAATGTCAGCAAAATGAACAAAAAATGCCACTAAACTGAACAAAAAATGCCACCAAAATGAACAAAAATGCCACCAAAATGAACAAAAATGCCAGCAAAATAAAAAAAAGCCACCAAAATAAACAAAAATGCCACCGAAATGAACCAGAAAGTTTGAAGGTTTACCACCTGAAATAGTCTGAAGTTAAAAATTTCTGACATTTTTTGACATTTAATAAGGTAAAACACGCCCCAGGAAATCACTTTGTATTGTAGATATTGGCGTCTGCAGCTTTACACCAATAATGTCAATAATCAGACGGGCTCTACTCAACTGTCCTGCTTCTCCTAGCGTTAGAGAGGCGGATTCATTCCAGCCGAAAGAAATAATGACTTAAAGAGACGCAAAAATGACTTTCTTTCTTCTGTGCAACAATAAAAGAAGATATATGTAAAAATGTCTCAATATCTTTTGTATTCAACTGAAGAAAAGTCAGTCATACTGTACATGTTTTGAGAAAATGACGACATTTGTGTGTGAAAAACACACACATACATATTTAATTCAATTCTGCTGTTAATCTATATATTTTAGCTCAGTTCTGTAAATGTATCTGTTGTAGTCGCACTAGCCAATCCAATATCAGCAAACCTGAATGTGCAAATATGATTGACAGACAGAGGCTAAACGCCTGCAGGCCACACCCTCTGACTCTCCTGTGCTGTTCACTCACATTCTAAAATAAATACGTAGACATTTACTTGAACGTTAACTGCGTTGAACACTTTTTCTTCTGTAGTTTGACTTTAGTTGAACTACTTTATATTCTGAGCAGTCATTAGCTTGACAAACTACAGTTTCAAAGCAACTAATCAGCCCAAATCCACACAAAACACAATAAACCGAGAAAGAGAAAGACAACAGGGATATTTTTCCTCACATTTGTTTCCACTTTCTGTCTCTCTCACTATATAATCTCCATAAGTCTAATTTGTAAACGGCTACAATGGAAGAAACTAGTCCGCTGAGGGTTGATCTTCAGCTGGGACGCTCATTATGTTTGATCATGGCAATAAACAAGACCATTAACACGCCTTGTTGTTTTTAAGATCTGTAACAAATTCCTGTTGTTTTCTTTCCTTTTCCGCACCGTGAGAGAGAGGGAATAATTCAAGGTTGAGCGTTCCGACACACACTTTGGAGAATTATGAAATGAGTGGGTAGAAAATGAAAAGCTGGTGTAATTTATCATGAACAAGTGAAGCAGAAATCACGTTATGTGTGGAACCCAATACACCAAACCGCATGTGGAAACACCCCACAGTCCATTTATCCCGAAATACCTGATTCCAGCAGTAACACGATACACTGCACAAAGTTAAAACAAATGCATAAATGTAAATGTAAATAAACAACAATCTGCTATTGAGTAGAGGGGGTCAAAATGACCAGTTTCACCTGAGATTTGGAGCCAAATTACAGGCGGGTAAAATGACTTTAGAAAGATGGCAGCATCATTATTTTAGTTTTACACAGAGATTAGTATAATTATTAGTAAAATCCATTGACTTTAGCAATCTTTGTTGCATTATATACCAATGGTGACAATTCAAAAAATGCGAAAAAGCACTTTTCATGTTTTCCCCCCAAAGTTTGCATGCCTGTAACTCAAGAAGTATTAAAGATATCTTAACATCCTTTTATATTCTGGTTCTTAACAAACTTTTCTTTTGGTATCTTCATTTTTAAGACCCAGTGTGGTTCATTTCCAGAGATATCAGGATCTCAAAGTGGCTCCAAGAGGACATTTTCAGTGTACAATTTAACAATCTAGTGCTTTTTCCCATTTTTGAACTGTCATCATTGGAATATAGTGCAACAAAGATTACTAAAGTCAACAGATTTCACTAATAGTTCTACTAATATCTGTGTAAAACTAAAATAATGATGCTGCCATCTTTCAAATGTCATTTTTACCCTTCTCTACACAATAGCAGATTACTACATATACATCCACAACATTTAATATTTTGGCTTTCATCATTATTTATGTTTGTCTTTCTTTAGAAAAATTAAAAGATTAGCTGTTTACGTTTTGTTGACATGGAATGAGCCATATACGTTTTATATATTTGTCCTGAGAGACCGTCAATGATCCCATGTCACATGGTGCAAAGATTAATGTAAACTTTAACAAAACCAGAGAAACACAGAATCAGTGCATCCCTGTAAACGTCACACGTCAAACTCGTGTTCTTTTATTTTACAGGTGCTTTAAAGACCAACAACTCTTATTGGTGCGTGGCTTCATAAATGATGAACCGTGGGCCTCTTACGGTCTACTTCATCTTTAATCAGCGCACTCACACACAACAATCATCTTGAACTTCAGCCAAGATAATCTATTTGACATATTAACAGGTTCATTTGTTCCTCGAACAGCTCAGACTCGTGATGTTTGTGGTGACTGTGGCCTCAGACGCGTTTAGAGGATTTCTTTTCTGTTTTTCCAGCAGTGTTTTGTGGACTTTGGAGGTTCGTCAAGCGCTTAATTGATGACGGAAGGAAACATGACAAATAGCGTTCCGCACCTGAGTTGTTTCAAATTTAAACAGTCGGTTGCATGAATTAATTGTGTCTTAAACAAAGAGAAGCTGCCCAGCCGTCCCACAGCCTCATTAATACTGTGAATTATTAAATCCCATTGCCGTGTGAAGACTTTTGACCTATTTTTCCACGAACTATTCCATCATAACGGCACTCGTCACACAGAAAACACCTCAGTCTTCCTTCATTTGAGAAGAAGAACATATTAAACTGTTTGTTTTCAAAGAAATTTTAAGAAATCTTGAACAAAACAAAAAAATCTGTTATATATTACTTGACCATTTTTAAATACAAAATAAAAAATAAATTATTGATGTTAAAGACATTTAATATTATCTGGCTTAAATATAAATAAATAATATTATAAATACATAAATTATATATGTATTATTATTGTTGTTGCGGTTATTGTAAATAAAATATAAAGTAATTATTAATACTACATTTATTATTATTATTATTATTATATAAATATAAATAAATTATTAATGATAATGTATTTATTATGATTATAATTATAAATATAATAAAATAAACAATTATTCTTGAATTCATTATTAAAAATATGTATATAATAAATATAAAGACATTATTAATTTTACATTTACAATTATTGTTGTTATATTATAAATATAATATATTATTAATTTTACATGTATTATTGCATGTATAATATATAATATAAATACAAATAAAGAAATTATTAATGTTAAATACATTTAATATTATTTGGTTTATAAATAAATGAATTATTAATATTATAAATACATAAATTATAAATGTATTATTTATATAAGTATAAGTAATCTATTATTATTATTATTATTCTAAATATATAATATAAATATAAAGAAAAGAAAGTATTAATGTTAAATACATTTTTATTACTATTAATATTATTTATTATCATCATTATAAATCTATAAAATGAACCAAGACATTATTAATTTTACATGTATTATTGCATGTATAATATATAATATAAATACAAATAAAGAAATTATTAATGTTAAATACATTTAATATTATTTGGTTTAAATATAAATAAATGAATTATTAATATTATAAATACATAAATTATAAATGTATTATTTATATAAGTATAAGTAATCTATTATTATTATTATAAATATATAATATAAATATAAAGAAATGATTCATGTTAAATACATTTATTATTATTGAAATATATAATATAAATAGACATTATTAATTTTACATTTACTAATATTATTGTTGTTGTTGTTATTATTAGGCTATTATTATAAATATATAATATAAATATAAATATAAAGAAAGAAAGTATTAATGTTAAATACATTTTGTATTATATATATTATTATCATTATAAATATATAATATAAAAAGACATTAAATTTTCATTTATTACTATAAGTATTATAAATATATAATATCATTACAAATAAAGAAATTATTAATGTTAAATACATTTATTATTAGTATTATAAATATATAACAAATATAAAGTAATTAATAATAATGTTGCTTCTCAAACAAATAAAAACTGAACAAATTAAGCGCTCATTTGCATTTAAAGGGACACACACAAAAACGGCGTGTTTTTGCTCACACCCAAATAGGGTCAACTTTGACAAGCTATAATAAATGATCTGTGGGGTATTTTGAGCTGAAACTTCACATAAATTTGACTCCATTGCTTCTCCAGTAAATGCATTTTGATTTAAGAATGTTTAGATATTTGTGCTGGAAAACGAGACAGAAACTCTGAGGAAGAAGAGAGTTTTTTGCGGTTAGAAAGGTGATTGTGAATGTCCTGAAGTCACATCAACACTATCGGTGATGTTTGGAGAGTTTTTCATCAACAGAACACAGTAAATCACTCTTAATTATATGTTTTAGTCCAGATCTACCTAACGTTCAGGGAAACTCCGACAGCTGCCAACCAACTGTTTCTCCACTAATGAGCTCGCCGAGAAAACAAACGGCAACTTTCTTTGCATTGATGAGGCATTCGGCTCCAGAGATCTCCAAACCTCTACTTCTGCTCTTATTGTACGACGGCAGAAACACACTTTAGATTATCATTCACGTCTGCTCCGGGACCCGCAGGTTTATGTCTCCTAAATAACAAGCAACTTGCCTGACAAACTATAACAATGCATTGCAATGAGCAGCATGTCTGCTTTTAAAAGACGGATTATGAATATTCAGGTAGTGCAGCCATCTGCTCCGAGCATTGGAGGATGAGAACGGATCCACGGCAGAATATTTAATTATTACATCTGAGCGCGGTTTTACGCTTCTCTGCTGCGGTTCAGAAAGGACGGATGCAGATGTTTAATGAGAGGCGAAGCATTGTGAAGAATTCATAATTCAATTATGATTCAACTTGTTCATTCAGTGACAGGCGAATCGCTCAAACCTTCTCCAAAAAACATTCTTGACCAAACTCTGTGTTTGTGTCTGAAGTACCGGTGCAGGAGATTCTGATATCATCTCAGCCTGTTTACGACATTATTCAAACCATCTGTCAGCGACACTGAAGCCCGAGCACTTGATTAATAATTAGTCTAAAGGAGAACGGCACAGTCAAAGCCTGCAGTAATACCTCCATTATTTAACGGCAGCATGCGTTAATTAAACCTCAGGCTTAACGTCAGGCTGCCGTAGCGCAGGATCTCCGGCAGATGAAGGAATGACTGATTGGGATTCTGAGATTCCAGAACATTCTGAGATAAAACAGATCATGATGTTTGTCAAATGAGAAAGCAAGAAACAGACTGATTGATTCTGGATATTTATATTGTCAATAAATTCAAAATAATTTTCTTAATCAGTATTTTTGTCTTGTTTTCCAGCACAAATACATAAACATCTTCAAAGCAGGAGAGATTGGGAAGCAGAATTGCTTAAAATAATAACTGATAATAATCAGTAAAGCAGCAAATCATCATATCAGAATGATTTCTGAAGGATCATGTGACACTGAAGACTGGAGTAATGATGCTGAATAAATTACACTTTACTATATATTCACATAGAAAACAGCTGTTTTAAGTTCTAATAATATTTCACTGTATTTTTGATCAAATAAATGCAGCCCTGATGAGCAGAAGAGACTATAAATAAAAAATAAAAAATCCTACCAAATACAGTTTTTTGAACGGCACTGTATATCACCCAGTTAGCACATTTGTTTTAAGTTTTAGCTCACAAAATTGTGTTAGGTTCTTGCCGGTTAAACTAGTTACAGAAGCACAAGTTACAACAAGCAAAACATCATCACTGCAGCGCTCAATTGAATAACTTACATTTAGACACACTATTATCAGTTATTTTGTCTATTTTTGCTTCATTAACAGTTTCAAATGAAGCAGAATTAACCACAGAGTCTCTACGAGCAACACCGTCCTGAATGAATCAGTGTTGTTGAACAAATCAATTGAGTGAATCATACAATGACTTACTGGAGTTGGTTTTACAATAAAAACACTATTTCAGTCTTTCCACTTCAAATTTACTTGCCATTTCTTTGTAATTATTTGTGAAATTTACTAGCAATTTCTGAGTGAAAATTGTTTCTACACCAAGCTGTTTTCAGTGTATAAAGAAAAATGACCAAACTAATATGACTTATTCTGCTATCATTTTCGAATTCAGTCACTGTCTTTATCAACTCATTTCTCTTCTCCAGTAAATGTATCTTGATTGAAGAATGTTTAGATATTTGTGTAAAATAAAACAACATGCACAGTTGATCTCAACTCGAACAAACTCTTTAAAACTCTAATAGTGAAAGTTCGGAGAAATCTGAAGCTTCAGTGTTTAACTAAAAATGTTAAACGCACCTCAAGACACTAAATGTCAAAGTCGCTCTAGTCTTTTCTCCTCTATTGTGCTGTATATCCAAATCAACGCTTTGCAAACAAGAACAAATGTAGGGCGGGGCTTGATTTTGATTGTGGTTTGCTATTGGTGGATCTCATGTGAGTGACAGGTTGCCCCGCCCTCGTCATCAGAGAAGAGATGCTGGGGATTATGAGGAACATGAATTCAACACAATAATGATGATAAATCATTGAGAATAAACACCAATATTCCATTTTAAAAAAATAACTGTCCATTTTGATCATCTGAAATGATCATATATGTGACTAAAAGCAACGACACGAATGTTTGGACCATCATGCGAGAGGCACAATCACGTTCTCAAATGTCAAGAACCGATCGAAAAGCGTAATATCGGCCCACGAACCGTGCGTTTTCATTAAAAATCCTTTCAGGCTGCACACAAAGCGTATTGTGTGTCTGGGAAACCTGCCACGGTGGTTTACTGATGCTCATTGTGGTCCAGACCAACGTCTGATCGATGATGAGGCCGTTCTCTCACCCGTGAACCCCAAATGTAACCGCACCAATCGCTTTGTTAATCCCAACGCTGCCACTCACCATTTAATGGGAATCTCGGAGGCTTTCGGACCCTCCTGAGCACCTTATCATTTAATTGGCCGGAGGATAGGGAGACGCGGCCGGATGACGTCAGCGTATTCAAAGCTGTTTACCTGCCAACAGAATGGAAGGATGGACGAGGGCGAGCGACAGGGTCAAACAAAAAAGAAAGACGTGGCGACGGTCGCCGGCATCCAGCGGCGCTCAATGGCGTAACGGCCTCTATTCTCTCGCCTCTATTCATCACCACACACCGGCTGACTGACATTCTCCTGAATGGAGGTGCGCGCCTGCAGACGGAGCAGAGAGAGAGAATGTGTCGCAGGAGAAAGACAAATTCAATCGGTCAGGACAACTTATCAGTCAGGCGAACACAAAGCCAGACAGAAGCCTTGAAAATACAAGCCGTTCCTCGCCTCGCCGGTGTAGGTTTCAGCTCCTCGCCAATAGATTCGTCCAAATAAAAGGACTGTGTATGCAAGTGAACGTGCAAGTCAATTATTTCCCATTTCCATAGAGACACACGCGCTCTTTGCACACCGTGTTGAATTTTTCCCACATTATCTGAGCTTTATGGGGTTTAAAAGAATCTATATTCAGTAATATTATTGATTAGACTGCAATGATACTATCAGATGAGAACAACACTTGAACCGAATTGAGTTAAATAATGATTCTATTGTCTTGTGTAGGGTTGAAATTGAATTTGTTTCATAACTCATGAACTTTACATAGCAATTGAACTGAACTGAATCAACACTGAACTGAATTGATCTGAATAATGACACCATTGTCTTTTTAGAGCCGCTTTACAGCTGAAATTGAATTTGTTTAATAATTGATGAACTGCAGCATTGACAGTTATTGAACTGGACTGAATTGATTTGAATGACTCTATTGTCTTATGTAGAACTGCTTTACAGTTGAAAATGAGTCAGTTTTTATAACTGATGAACTTTTCAACATTGAGAGTTAATGAACTGAACTGAATCAACACTGAATTGAATTGATCTGAATGACACTTCGCTTACAGCTAAAATTGAATGTTTCATAGTTGATTTGTTTCATAGTTGAACAACTTTTCACCATTGATACAGTTATGGAACTGAATCAACAATGAACTGAATTAATCTGAATAATGACTCTATTGTCTTTTTAGAGCTGCTTATCTGAAATTAAAATCGTTTCACCATTGACAGTTAATGAACTGAATTGATCTGAATGACACTTCGCTTACAGCTGAAATTGAATGTTTCATAGTTGATTCGTTTCATAGTTGATTCATTTCATAGTTGATTCGTTTCAAAATTGAACAACTTTGCACCATTGACACAGTTATTGAACTGATCTCTATAATGACACTTCGCTTTTTACAGCTACTTACAGCTGAAATTGAATGTTTCATAGTTGATTTGTTTCATAGTTGAACAACTTTGCACCACTGACACTATTATTGAACTGAACTGAATTATGCCGAACTATTGTCTTTTAGAGCTGCTTAAATCGGTGGCATTAAACATCACACCAAACAGGTAAACTCCTCTACTTACTAGTCACTTTTAAAGTTTATAATTGTACGTTTTTATAATTAAAAATGTTTCAAATAAAGAGTTGTTGAAGCTTATTGAAGTCATGTGACCGTGGTGTAGTTCGTGTAGTTTGTTCAAAATTCATAAAAGCTGTGTTCATTTGTGAAGATTCTCATAATGAACTAAACATGTAAGGATTATGAACTTTTGTTGGTCACAGGGTTTAATTTATGCAATATTCCAAAATTCACTGTAAAAAAAGATTTTCCCTTTGAATGAAGATTATTTTTCTGACTCCATTGGCAGATATTTGTTCTTGTTTTAAGCACAAACTCACTTAATTTTGATACATTTTTCAGTAAACAAGTCTTAATATCTTCAGTCATTTCTCTTCTCCAGTAAATGTATCTTGATTTAAGAATGTTTAGATATTTGTGCTGGAAAACAAGACAGAAACACTGAGGAAGAACATCATTTTTTGCAATGTGTAAAAATCCAGTGTGATGCTAACTTACAGCCTCCAAAAATACATCATCACTGCAGCGCTCAATTGAATAACTTACATTTAGACACACTATTATCAGTTATTTTGTCTATTTTTGCTTCATTAACAGTTTCAAATGAAGCAGAATTAACCACAGAGTCTCTACGAGCAACACCGTCCTGAATGAATCAGTGTTGTTGAACAAATCAATTGAGTGAATCATACAATGACTTACTGGAGTTGGTTTTACAATAAAAACACTATTTCAGTCTTTCCACTTCAAATTTACTTGCCATTTCTTTGTAATTATTTGTGAAATTTACTAGCAATTTCTGAGTGAAAATTGTTTCTACACCAAGCTGTTTTCAGTGTATAAAGAAAAATGACCAAACTAATATGACTTATTCTGCTATCATTTTCGAATTCAGTCACTGTCTTTATCAACTCATTTCTCTTCTCCAGTAAATGTATCTTGATTTAAGAATGTTTAGATATTTGTGCTGGAAAACAAGACAAACACTGAGGAAGAAGAGAGTTTTTGCAGTGTGTAGAATTGCTCATGCCGTGAAAGCGGCCACCTGAGGAGTTAAACATCTCTGCGCTCGGTTGATTTGTGTTGTATGGACCCACCTGCATGTGGTGAAACGTTCCTTCTTGGCATTGAGTAAAAGACACCAACATCACAACATGAACCACACACACACACACACACACTATCTGGCATGGGGCCGCGGCCAGCGGAGCAGCAGGGATTTGGGTGGGAGCAAACAGGGATCAGACGGTAAGCTTTGGGGATCTGGACGCTCCTCTCTGAAGAAACATCAAACTGCCGTCAGATCCCTTCAGTCAACAAAGTGTCTGCTCCATCATTTAGTGGCTGATCTGATCTGATCTGACTGCGACGCACGGCTTGGATCACACACACACACACAGATCTGATTCCAAATGCCTTCTCATCTTTTCCAGTTTCTTCCATTTCAAAGGAATCTTCCACCTAAAAAGTAACTTTCTGTCAACATTTGGTCAAAATCTGTGAAACTTTAAATGATCTACAGTACCACTTGCACTTGATTTTAACTGTAAAAGCCAGTAAAAATGCTACAATAAAATGTGTTAGTTGGTAAAAGTTAGAAAGTTAGTTAGAAAGTTGGTTAACGGTAAGCTCCCTTACTGTATTTGATGAAAAACCGTAATAAATGTAATGGGACACTTTATGTAACATTTGAGCCATGAGTTCCCTGTGAGGAAATCAAAAGAAAAAACATTTCCATTTTGATTTTGATTCCAAATGCTTTCTCATGTTGTTTCTTCCAATTTCTTCCATTTTAAAGTAATCTTCCGTCTTTTAACTTAAATTTCACTGATTTATTTTTTACAGTGTTCTTGTGCATTATATATCAAGTCTTCTAAACTCATATATGATGCTTTGCATAAGAAATAGACAAAAATCCGATCTCTCCTTGGAAATCAAAACATGCAACGTTCTTCCTCAGTGTTTCTGTCTCGTTTTCCAGCACAAATATACAAACATTCTTAAATCAAGATACATTTACTGGAGAAGCAACATGACTGACTTATTTAATGAAAAATGTATCAAAATGAAGCGAGTTTATGCCTTTAAACAACAACAATATCTGCCAATGGAGTCCGAAAAATAAACTTCACAATCTTCTTTTGCATTTCAGTACATTTAGATGAACACAAATGTGAGTAAATGATGTTTTAGGCTCAATAATCGAGCTGTAAGGTCAGCAAACGCCTCAAACCGGCGGTGGAGAACGAAGACAACACTCTCTAGCTGTAAATAAACACTAATTGGAGGCTAATTTTCTTAGCTGTTGCCTGGATGATCTGCAGCCTTGAGGCGTGTTTGAATAATTCATAGGAACAGCAAACACGGCTTTATGTTGGAGGCCCACAAGGCTCGGCATTCATTACACCACCGTGCTGGAGGTTTCTGGAAGCGCGGTCTACTATTAGAATAATCTGCATGTTGGGGATTGGCGGTCTGTCCCGAGGCGCTGGCAGGCTCCAATAGAGCTTCCGCTGGCACACGGAGAGAGAGCGGGACGATCGCTGACAGAACAGAGCCTGTGTTCAGAGAGAGGCACCTGGGATCAGGCCGTCGTGGGCCAGCCATTTCACACCAGTGTGAGGAGAGATCAGACACACGCTAGTGAGATCCATCACGCGAAGACACGCTCTTCACTCTTCACAGATACTGCACATCACAGTCCCAGAATGCTTTGTGACAATAATCCATCCAAGATAAAGTGATTACAATATAATACACATACATGGCAACACAAAAATACTGTATTTTTGTCTTGTTTTCCAGGTCAAAATATCTAGATTAACATCCTCAAAACAATATAAATGTGCGTACTGTATACGACCTATTTAAATACAAGTACACGCTAAAAAAACTAATAAAACAAGACCCAGCAAACCCAGCGGTTGGGTCGTTTTAAATGAACATTCATTAATAAGTTTAATGAATAATAATTAAACAATAAACATGTATTAAATTGTTCATTAATAATTGTTTACGTCTGATTTTTAATTTCCAACCTATTTTGGGTTCATTTTAAGCAAGAAATACAGTAATTTTAAACAATAGTTGAGTTAAATAAAACTACCCAGCAGGTCTGGCAAACATTTAACCCAACCACTGGGTTAAAACAACCCAATCGTTGGGTTTCTTCATTTTCAACCCAACTTGAGTCGTTTCGAACCCAGCATTTTTAGAGTGAATGTAATGTGAATTAAAAATCTTTAAATAGCTTAAGTTATATTTTAATCATTCTTCTCACAACATGGGCTTCAGAAAGCATCCTAACACCCTTAAGACAATATAAATTTAACAAATACAAACATATAATACAGACAATATCACAGAAATATAATCCAAAGATCCAAATATTTCTCTCTTTTTTACTTCCAAAATAAATGTATTTGGTTTTAACAATGTTTAAAGATTTTTACTGGAAAACAAGATCAAATTACTAATCAAGAAAATATTTCATTCAGTACAGAAAAGTATCAATAGAAAAATGGCATTAAAAACACACTTTTTATCCAATATAGGCATTTATTTTAATGTTATTGTCAGCTTAGCAACAGTCTGACGTGAGACTCGAATGTGAATCGACACCGTCAGAGATGGATGTTGGCGTTCATATACTCCTGATCAAGAGATCAGCGCTAACAATATTTTATTTGAAAGTAAACATGATTACGTGACAAGATGATGGAGGAGCGATCCTACAGTTCTGCTCAATCTTACAGGGAAGTTTGTTTTACCCTGAAGAGACACACACACAGATTTAAATACGCCATTCATATTCCTCGGTTATGGTAAGGGGCGGGACATTTCTCAAACACCAATCACAACACACTGCTCCAGCCGACCAATCAGAGCACATTGTGCTTTTCAGAAGGAGGGGCTTCATAGAGACAGGAAGTAAACAGAGCGTTACTGACAGACTGGGAAGAGAGAATGGAGAATATGAGGAAAATAATCAACATTCAGTCTAGTAGAGCCTGAAAACGACATCAAGACTTGGTAAAAGAACATAATATGGCCTATTTAATGGAACATTCAGCAAACACACACACACACACACACACAAATGGTCTCACCAACACATCAGCTTTGGTGCCAAAGGCAGTGTGAACGTGACACTGCATGCTGGGAGGGTGTGTGTGTGTGTGTGTGTGTGTGTGAGAGAAATGTCAGTGGAACGAAGTGCCAGCTGTTTCTAAATGGCAGTGAGAGCCTGAGCGAGGTGTCGGACACATGCCCTTTATGTGTGTGTGTGTGTGTGTGTGTGTGTGTGTGTGTCTGCTGCACCCATGTGCTCCCCATCTCCTCCCATCAGCCTCAGCTAAAGAGACGTTTCACCCCGAGCGTCCACAGGAACAGGGAACTTTAACATTAACGACACGGCAGCAGGAATATTAGGCTGCCGTCACTTTAAGAGCTGTACGGATGCGTTATAGGCTACTGATACTGTACTCGTGTTCTCTCTCAACTATTTACATCCACTTTAGACATAACTGACTTTGTTTACTAGGATACTTTGTGTAATTCAGTATTCGCGAGAATCGAATTGGGTTTCCTTTTGCGTCTTCTTGTGCTTGAAAATATTCTCACAACATTGCATTGTTAGAATCCGATTGACACCGTTTCATATACTCGCCAAAACTGATTTTTACTCTTGCTGAAGTGTCCTCATAAACCGTGTTTACGTTGTAATACCCATGTCATTATACACATCCTCATAAACCACACACACACACAGCATCCGTACAGCACAATAAAGAGTGTGTGCTGTGTGTGACACTGAAAGTGGACGGCTGATATTAAACATCTGAATTTAAATAAATAAATAAACAAACAAACAGCAACCTAACCTTCATCTGCGTGTCTCGTGCAGCGAGCGTGTTTGATTAGATGTTATTAATCAGCAGCTGATGATTTCTACACTAAGCTGTGATTCGGGTCGTCCTCTCTGACTGGAAAGCATCCGTCTCAGAGATGATTAGAGATGTCAAGTGTTCGTTAGCTGCATCGTTATGCTGTGTGTGTGTGTGTGTGTGTGTGTGTCCAAGCGTTCCCCCAAATTGAGCAGCATTACATCAACATGTTCTCTGGCACGGAACGAGCGCTCGTTAAGAGTGATTCTGATGATCTCATGTCTCTGTTCTTCACTCATCCTCTCGTTCTTCACTTTCCAGTGTGCTTATTGCCATTATGAGAGCAGAAATGTGTTAAACGTCTCTGATTTAAACCTCAATGACTAAAACAACACTGTTACGACTATTTCAAGTACACACATTCTGTGTCACCTAATAGATTGTACGTTTATTGCAATTTGTGTACATTTTTAATCTAATTTGGCTACTTTTTCCCCACAGTTTCATCCAAATAGTTTTTAATGATAGGAAAAATGTTAAGCCAAATAGATTAAATATGTTTCATACAAAAAAAAATATATATTTTTCACTGCATTAAAATTATTATTAATTATTATAATTATTTTTTTTGTATTGTTTGCTTTTTCAGAAAATGCATGTCTACATTATAATTTTTCCATCATTTCCAAACAATTTCTAATACTTGGATGACATAAAATAAAATAAAATGTGATATAATAAAATAAATAAATACATATAGTAAAATTAAACTAAAGTAATAAAGTTAAACAAAGTAAAAATAAATAAATAAATAAAGTGGAAAGTTAAATAAAATAAATAAAGTTACAAGTATTTGGATGAAAAAAAATGAATAAAATAAAATAAAATAAAAATAAAAATTTGGAAATAAATAAATAAAGCTTCAAGTATTTGGATGAAAAGATGAAAAATAAATAGAAATAAAAAAATAAAATAAAATGTGACAAAATAAATGAATAAAGTTAATAACAAATAAAGTGAAGGTTAAATAAAGCAAAAGAGCTTCAAGTATTTAAATAAAAAGATAAATAAAACAAAAAATAAAATATTAAAGTAATGTAATACATAAATAAATAAATAAATAAAGTGATAGTTACAAAGAAAGTGAAAGTTAAATAAATAAATAAATAAATAAAGTAAAATAAAGTTTCAGGTATTTGGATGAAAAAATAAATAAATAAATAAATAAAGTGATACAATAAATAAAGTCAAAATGGCTAAATTAATAAATAAATAATAAAAAGATAAAGTGATAAAGTTAAATCAATCGATAAATAAAGTGACAGAAAAAAAATAATAGAATAAATAAAGTTAAAGAAATAAATAAACACCACACTTTAAGACTATGTGACAGCAAACACAAAAATCCAGACATGTGAATATGGTAGAAACGTATTCAGACTCCAGGTCAAAGAGTCTCTCAT
The DNA here is from genome assembly GCA_037101425.1 of Elopichthys bambusa. Classification (NCBI taxonomy): domain Eukaryota; kingdom Metazoa; phylum Chordata; class Actinopteri; order Cypriniformes; family Xenocyprididae; genus Elopichthys; species Elopichthys bambusa. The sequence continues at coordinate 36,298,455 of CM074437.1, forward strand.
TCACACACATTCATTCTCCCGCCGCTCACTCTCATTAGCCTGCAAACATCTCCACGGTACAGAATACGAGGTGAGGATCTTCTTTCCACATAAAAGACATAAAATAGGCCACAGGGTTGCTGTTGAACATGAAGTCTCCCCGAAGAGCTGCTGCCAATGAAAACGCAAGGCTAATCCACTACGCCCACCGCGTGGAAACGCAGATTAAACGCATCTTCCTGCATCTCTACATGTGACTCAGTGTGGAAGTGAGAGAGAATTAAAGACACAAACTTATTAACGGCCGACGATAATATTCCTCCTGGGTTCACGGACTGACAGAACTGGAGCAGCTCACCCGTAACATTAATTAAGCTTAAAATATCAACGTTTCACTCGCCAATTCAGATATACGGCACATTAAAATGGGATGCCATCCATAAAGTCATTATGAGATATGTTGTTCCTGTACAGTACCTTGGGAATATTTCCATTTCACATATCGAATCAAATGTTTCCGGCCCAGAAAACCCACACAGGATGGGGAAGAATCGCTTTCACGTGCGTTTTTATTACATTTCCAACTTAAAACAAGAGAAAAGCTATCTAAAACGTTCTCGATATCTTAAAGTCTTTTTGCTTCTTTCAGACTTAAATCAAGACACATTTACTTCAGAAGGAGTATAACGGAGTATAATCAAGATATCAAGAATTTTTTGATATTTGCCATCATTTTTTGCACTCAAATGAGCTGTTTACATCACCAAAACCTAAAAATAAATAATCCAGTGACGGAGCATAGTTGATGCATTTCAGACAAGGCTACATAATGTTCTCCACGCTAACATAAACAACTTGTTAGGCATGATAAATGTTTTTACAAAGCGTAGAGTAATGAGCAGAGCTAATAAATTCAGCCCTCGGATCTGTTAGCCGGGCAGGAGCGCGAGCTTTCCTCGGCATGAGGCTAATCCAGCGTGCGATGCAATTGAAAGTGTTCAGTAGTGTGTGAGAGTATTATTCTAGATAAGGTTGTGTGTGTCTTATCGGTGGGCTGGAGCTCTTCTTTATGACTATATGCACAGAGAGCCGTACCTCCCAAAAGCCCCTTACGGTGATTAGTCGGGCCCTTTATAAAATGGCTTTCCTCGATTCTGGATAATTCTGCCGGAAAACGGGAATGGAACAGTGTGCCGCTGATACTGACCCTCTTTGTTGGGAAGGAAATTGCCTCTCGCAACACATATGAAAGCTGCGACAAGTTCACAAGGAAAGAAGCCTTTGATTTTAGGGCAAAAAGGCAGATGCTTCCATGAAAGCGCAGCAGTTTAACCCTGTCAGAAAATGCGACGGGAGCGGATGTCATGTGCTTCACGGAGACTTTTGCATTCCCCCGAGGAACTTTGTGAAAATATTGAAATATTATGCAAAAGCGGTGAAATATAATTTTTCATTCCATCTCATATTCATTTCCATCCGCTTATGTCTTATTATTTTCCCTTCACAACAAGGTACGGAGTCATTTTCCAGACCCTTCACCGTCTCCGTTCCTCTCTGGTGAAACGGCTGGAAACTCACATTTGACGCCAACACTGGAAATCTACGAAGGCATTTACTACTATTATATCCAAAACAAAGAAAGAAAAAAGATCAGATGGAGTCTAGAGGATCTCAAAAGATCAAGGGAACCATTATTCCTCACGAGCCTTTTAACTGGTTAACGCTTTCTGAGATCAGATCTGAACTTAAATGGTCATGATTCATGAACACTTTGGAATATAGAGCTGATTATTGCAGAAGAATCAAAAAATAAAAGTGGAAAAAGTACTTTAAAAAAACTTTACTGATTGAAATAAACCTGAAAAATATATATAAATTACCAAAAGTTCTAAAATACTGCCTTGGCGATAAACTGAAAATGTTTATATTTTAAGTTTTAATGTTAATTGTTTTGTAATTAGGTTTTTTTAGTTAGTTGTTTTTATTTACTTCTACTTAATAATTTTAGTGCTTCAACTTCAGTTTACTGCCAATGAACATTTCATTATCATTTCAGCTTTATTTTAATTAATTTCTTTAATAACCCTGTTGTTTCGAATGATACTTAATTTATGATGATTACTAAAATATGTGATATTTGGACAGTGAGACTGTATACTGGCTTTGTCCCAATTCACACAAGGATGTCTTCAGTTTACTTCGGAGAGTGATGGATAATTAATTGGCAGACTTTACTCCCGGCAAAAACTCACATTTTAGTATTTCCTCGCTAAGGAAAGATGTCTGCGATTACAGTATGGACAGCGTACTTAAACCTGACCCGCTCACAGCCGGTGAACTAGATCACTCTATTATTATATCCAGAGAGCGCAGGTGAGAGAGAAAGATGGAGCAAAAGAGAGACATAAGAGAGAATGGAAAAAAGACATTGCGAGGGAAAGCAGGTCAAGAGAGGGTGTGAGATCTTTTAATAGTGCAGCAGCAGCGCAGTCATTCAGGGCGCTGCATTATAACAATAAAAGACAAACTAAAGATTAAAAAAAGCTCTCCATATGGTGCCGTTCAGCAGTACATCTAAACTGGTGCAGCTTCCCCAATGACAGCCGAGAAAACGCCGCATACTGCACACAAACTTCCTAAAGGTTCCTGGCGGAGCAAAGCTTATAAACCTTCATATGCGCTCTAACAGTTCTTTTAAACTTCTGTGCTATTTGAGGAACGTTTCACCCAAAAATCATCTATTTTTCTGTCTCCGTCGGTAGATATTTGTTCTTGTTTTACGCACAGACTCACTTCATAAAATAAGATTTGCAAGCTGTGCAGGATTCATCTGTTTCTGTGGAACACAAGTGGACATGTTTCTACAGCGCTTTTCACAATACATACTGATTCAAAGCAGCTTTACAGAAAATGCTTGTTTCAGTGTTACAGTTTAAGATGTAAATTATGCTGCTTTATGGTCACTATCCGCTTTCATTTCATGGACGACAGCATCTTTGGTGTTTCACAGAAGAAAGCGAACGGTCGTTTGCGCGTGAAGATGAATGTGAGTGAGTTTCAGCTCATAAACTGGATGAATTGTGGCAGTCTCAGCCTGGACTGTTTGGGAACTTTGGGTCCGTTTTCGTTAGAAGGACAGGAGTGTTTGACGTTTGTGTGTGCCAGCACTGTAATTACTGTAATAACGCTTGAGAGATGGAAGAAATCATAGAGGGCAGCAATAAAGAAACAAAGACATCTCACTGCACCTGGAACTGATAACAGACTCGTTCTGTCTGATAAAACACTGTAATTGGCAACGGTTCTGCGTCACAAAGAGTCCTGACTGAGACTGGACAAATGAAGAGTCTAATAATCACTCCAGTTCTACTCTTTATATTTAATGACTCGTCTACAGGGGGAGAGAGAGAGAGAGAGAGAGAGAGAGAGAGAGAGACAGAGAGAGAGAGACAGAGAGAGAGACAGAGAGAGAGACAGAGAGAGAGAGAGAGAGAGAGAGACAGAGAGAGAGAGACAGAGAGAGAGAGACAGAGAGAGACAGAGAGAGAGAGAGAGAGAGAGACAGAGAGAGACAGAGAGAGAGAGACAGAGAGAGAGAGAGACAGAGAGAGAGAGAGAGAGAGGGAGAGAGGGAGAGAGAGAGAGAGAGAGAGACAGAGAGAGAGAGACAGAGAGAGAGAGAGAGAGAGAGAGACAGAGAGAGACAGAGAGAGAGAGAGAGAGAGAGAGAGTCTATGCATACTGTATCTGTAATACATGGTTGTTAGTGTGTTGCTAGGATGTTCTGTGTTGTTGCCAGGGAGCTGCTACAGTATGCGGTTGCTAAGGTGTTCTGAATGGTTGTTAGTGTGTTGCTAGGATGTTCTGTGTAGTCACTAGGGCACTGCTACAGTATGCGGTTGCTAAGGTGTCCTGAATGGTTGTTAGTGTGTTGCTAGGATGTTGTGTGTAGTCACTAGGGCACTGCTACAGTATGCGGTTGCTAAGGTGTCCTGAATGGTTGTTAGTGTGTTGCTAGGATGTTCTGTGTTGTTGCCAGGGAGCTGCTACAGTATGCGGTTGCTAAGGTGTCCTGAATGGTTGTTAGTGTGTTGCTAGGATGTTCTGTGTAGTCACTAGGGCACTGCTACAGTATGCGGTTGCTAAGGTGTCCTGAATGGTTGTTAGTGTGTTGCTAGGATGTTCTGTGTAGTCACTAGGGCACTGCTACAGTATGCGGTTGCTAAGGTGTCCTGAATGGTTGTTAGTGTGCTGCTAGTGCGCTGCTACAGTATGCGGTTGCTAAGGTGTTCTGAATGGTTGTTAGTGTGTTGCTAGGATGTTCTGTGTAGTCACTAGGGCACTGCTACAGTATGCGGTTGCTAAGGTGTCCTGAATGGTTGTTAGTGTGTTGCTAGGATGTTGTGTGTAGTCACTAGGGCACTGCTACAGTATGCGGTTGCTAAGGTGTCCTGAATGGTTGTTAGTGTGTTGCTAGGATGTTGTGTGTAGTCACTAGGGCACTGCTACAGTATGCGGTTGCTAAGGTGTCCTGAATGGTTGTTAGTGTGTTGCTAGGATGTTCTGTGTAGTCACTAGGGCACTGCTACAGTATGCGGTTGCTAAGGTGTCCTGAATGGTTGTTAGTGTGCTGCTAGTGCGCTGCTACAGTATGCGGTTGCTAAGGTGTCCCGAATGGTTGTTAGTGTGTTGCTAGGATGTTCTGTGTAGTCACTAGGGCACTGCTACAGTATGCGGTTGCTAAGGTGTCCTGAATGGTTGTTAGTGTGTTGCTAGGATGTTGTGTGTAGTCACTAGGGCACTGCTACAGTATGCGGTTGCTAAGGTGTCCTGAATGGTTGTTAGTGTGTTGCTAGGATGTTGTGTGTAGTCACTAGGGCACTGCTACAGTATGCGGTTGCTAAGGTGTCCTGAATGGTTGTTAGTGTGTTGCTAGGGCGCTGCTACAGTATGCGGTTGCTAAGGTGTTCTGAATGGTTGTTAGTGTGTTGCTAGGGCGCTGCTACAGTATGCGGTTGCTAAGGTGTCCTGAATGGTTGTTAGTGTGTTGCTAGGGAGCTGCTACAGTATGCGGTTGCTAAGGTGTCCTGAATGGTTGTTAGTGTGTTGCTAGGATGTTCTGTGTAGTCACTAGGGCACTGCTACAGTATGCGGTTGCTAAGGTGTCCTGAATGGTTGTTAGTGTGTTGCTAGGGCGCTGCTACAGTATGCGGTTGCTAAGGTGTCCTGAATGGTTGTTAGTGTGTTGCTAGGGTGCTGCTACAGTATGCGGTTGCTAAGATGTCCTGAATGGTTGTTAGTGTGTTGCTAGGGCACTGCTACAGTATGCAGTTGCTAAGGTGTTCTGAATGGTTGTTAGTGTGTTGCTAGGATGTTCTATGTTGTCGCCAGGGTGCTGTTACAGTATGCGGTCGCTAAGGTGTCCTGAATGGTTGTTAGTGTGTTGCTAGGATGTTCTGTGTTGTTGCTAGGGCGCTGCTACAATATGCAGTCGCTGTTACAGTATGTGGTTGCTAAGGTGTCCCTGAATGGTTGATAGTGTGTTGCTAGGATGTTCTGTGTTGTTGCTATGGCGCTGCTACAGTATGCAGTTGCTAAGGTGTCCTGAATGGTTGTTAGTGTGTTGCTAGGATGTTCTGTGTTGTTGCTAGGGCGCTGCTACAGTATGCAGTTGCTAAGGTGTCCTGAATGGTTGTTAGTGTGTTGCTAGGATGTTCTGTGTTGTTGCTAGGGCGCTGCTACAGTATGCAGTTGCTAAGGTGTTCTGAATGGTTGTTAGTGTGTTGCTAGGGTGTTCTGGGTGGTTGCCAGGGTGCTTAACTTTTATCTTAATTTAATTCATTAACACCAAATGATATTTCGCGAACAGAACCTGAAGGTGCCACTGTGAAAAACACACAGTAAGATCTGGAATGATTCTGCAAGTAAAGCGGCACATTTGTGGGTTCAGAAGCTCAAGTTGGTTCCAGAACCAGCATCATTCGGGCAGAAGCATCTGCCAGTAAAGAGCCTCCTAAAGCATCTTTACTAGCATTTCCCTGCTTGCTCATCCAGAAGTTGGTCATAAGTGGAAAAACTCTAACAAACTGCATTTGTTAAGTGAAAAGCATTTGGAAAAGCCTTTTAAGAGGCAGACAGATGTGTGGAGAAAGAAGAAAAGGACTTCAGAAGTTTATGTGCACGACACAATGGGATATCTCTCCTCAGCGCGCTCCCTCTGGGTGTGTGTGTGTAGAAATAGGCCATAGCACAAGATAAAGTACTTTATCTTTATGAGAAATAAACGTCCCCATCCCTGTCGGCCCATCCTTTGTGCATCCAAAAACAGCGTTATATATGGAATGCGCTTGCAGGAAATAGGACGCTAGTGAAGGCGCTACACGCGGCAGATTAGCCATTCTGCCTCGCTCAGCAGAAATCTCCACAGCGCTTGTTTATGAGTCTACATTCAGATAGATCATGGGCACATGAATGCATAAAAGCCCAGCCGTCACCACACACCGCAAACGGCATCTCCGCACCATGCAGTATTTATGCGGCCGGACGTTTATTTATGATAATAATAGACCTAACGCAGGAGGGTGAGGCGAAACGAGCCGAGCTTGTTGTGAAGGTGATTCTGCGATGAAACGGACAGATAAAAGAATAAATGATGAAGAACACAGAGAGAGAAAGACAGAAAGAGACTCAAGATTATACAATCACACTCCTACACTAGCCTACCTTAAAGATCAAGTTCATAAACGCCTCAGTTCTACACAAAGCTGGTGAACGTCGGTGTGAAAGCCACTATGCTTCGATTCTGCAGTTTTACATCAAATTAAATATCGACGTTACAAATTACATTATCTGCATATTTGAGACAAAGGTTGTAATGCGCTATTTAAATAAATCCCAGGGCGGATGGATGGATGGATGGATGAAAAAAAACTAAAATATTATATAAATCAAATCAACATAAATAAATATATAAATAATAATAATAGATGGATTCATTCATTAATTAAAATAAAAAAACTTAATATTATATAAATCAGCATAAATGAATATATAAATAATAATAATAATAATAATGGATTAGTTAAATCATTAATTAATTAATTAAAATAAAAAACTAAAATATTATATAAATCAACATATAAATGAATATATATATATATATATATAAATAATAATAATAATAATAATGGATTAGTTAAATCATTAATTAATTAATTAAAATAAAAAACTAAAATATTATATAAATCAACATATAAATAAATAAATATATATATATATATATATATATATATATATATATATATATATATATATATATATATATATATATATATATATGATATAAATAAATAAATAAATAATAATAAATAATAACAATAGAAGGATGGATTAGTTCATTAAAATAAAATGCTAAAATATTACATAAATCAACATAAATAAATAAATTAAAAAATAATAATTAGTTAAATCATGAATTAATTAATTAATTAATTAATTAAAATAAAAAACTAAAATATTACATAAATCATATAAATAATAATAATAAATGGATAGATTAGTTAATGAATGAATTAATTAGTTAGTTAATCCATCCAATTAACTAATTAATTAAAATACAATACTTTTAATTAAATTAATAATTAAAATAAAATCAGTCAATAATTATTAAAATAAATAAATACATTCAAATAAACAAACAAACAAACAAATACATGTTTATTATTATTTTACAGTTATGCTTTTTTGGACAAAAACAAATGCCAAAAACAATCTAAATCCTTACATTTTGTTTACTTCCAGGTTGAAATAAGATTTTAAATTCTATATTTGTGGTCTTTTGTCAACTACCAAACTCAGATCGAGTAATCAAAGCAGCATAAGAGTTAAAATCATGTTCATAAGAGCCTCAGTTCTACACAGACCTGGTGAACATCAGTGTGATTGTGAGCAAATGTTCCTCCGTATATCAGAGATCTGTTGGACATAATTACTCTCAGCTCTCACGCAGCGCGGCGCGCTTATTAATGCCCCGTCCGTGTTTATCTCGACACGCATCACACCCAAAACACGAGCTTTCAGCGTGTTTCCGAGCGCGCGCTGATCTCGCTGCTGCGCCCTGTAATTTCTCCCGCTGATTACAGGCTAGTGAACGATTCAAAGCAGCATCAGTTCTCTCGTGTCTTATTGTTTCTGTCTGTGCGTGGCAAGTGCAGCTGTGATGCTGAGAATCATGTGTGTTTACTAAAAAGAGGAGGGCAGATTCATCAGAACATCACTTCACAGTAAATACAGCGTTCAGATCACTGCATAAACTGATTTTCTTCTTACAGTATAACATTCTTAAATGTTTATTTGAGATGCAACATTTTCTGACTCTATTGGCAGACATTTGTTCTTGTTTTAAGCACAAGCTCACTTCATCCTGATCGATTTTTCAGTAAACGAGACTTAATATCTTGAACTCCCTGAAACGCCTCCATTTTCTTCCGGGAACGAATAGGTCACAATATTCCTCATTTAAATAATTCATACGCAGAATAAAGGGGCGGGGCCTGGTTGAGTGTTGAAACTGGCGGTTATGGTAAGGGGCGGGACATTTCCCACAACACACTGCTCCAGCCGACCAATCAGAGCACAGTGTGCTTTTCAGAAGGAGGGGCTTCATAGAGACAGGAACTAAACAGAGCGTTACTGACAGACTGGGAAGAGAGGAGCTGCAACAATGGAGAATATGAGGAAAATAATCAACCTGTTCTGGTAGAGCCTGAAAACAACATCAAGACTTAATACGGGCTCTTTAAAGTGCTCAGGTTCAGCTCAAGGTTAGTCTGACCTCAAAACACTCTCAGTGTTAGTGAGTTGACAGCTCTTCTTCTGTCAAGGAAACGAACTTCTGCTCCAGATGCCGATGTGAGGCGTGACGCGGGCCGTCCGTGAGCTGAAGAGGGTGTTTGACGGGCTGAAGTATGAGAGGAGATGACATAAGACAGAACAAGCCGAGCACAGAGCGGTTGGACGGGTGCGGTGATTGAGATGCTGGACGGCAGTCGCTCTCTCTCGCCGCGCCTAATGGATTCCAGGCAGGTTTGCCTGATAAAGAGGTCATTCACTGTCGGCTCACAGCGTTTGTCCACAGAGCAGCAGCGTGACTCCACATACACTCACACACACACACACACGACATTCTCATTCACAAAGTATCAGCAAACTCTTCTGTTCCTCAGCACCGTCACACAACACGGTCAGAACAGGGCAATATAATCACTCTCTCTCACACACACACACACACAAATCCAATCCATCAACTGTATATCAGCAGACTTTCTCATTTGGAGCTGCTGTTTAGTTCATTTGACTGAATTAATTAAATTAATGAACACATATGTGTAAGTGTGTATTAGTGTGTATATAAACATGCCGGATTAAATTAATTCAAATAAATAAAGAAAGAATAATAAAGTACTGCAAATAAAAACAAATATATAAAATATGATCTAGAAGTAAACTGAAATAAATAAATATTTAATAAAATTACACACACTGCTAAATGTGTGTGTGTGTATGTGTATGTATATATATATATATATATATATATATATAATTAAATAAAGTAAATAAATAAAAATATATAAATTAGCACCTGTCAAAAGTTTGGAAACATTACAATTTTTTAAGAAGTCAAGGCTGCATTTATTTGATCAAAAATACAGTAAAAAATAGTGAAATATTATTATAAATGTAAAACAGCAGTTTTCTATGTGAAAATATGTTAAAATATAATTTATTTCTGTGATTAAAGCTGAATTTTCAGCATCATTACTCCAGTCTTCAGTGTCACATGATCCTTCAGAAATCATTCTGATATGATGCTCAAGAAACATTTATGATTATTATCAATGTTGAAAATGATCATATTTTTGTGGAAACTGATACATTTTATTTCTCATGATATTTGATGAACAGAAATTTATAAACCGCATTTATTTGAAATAGAATCTTTAATAACATTATAACTGTCTTTATTGTCACTTTTGATCAATTTAATGGATAAAAGTAATAATTCCTCTCTTTTTTTAATCTTTGAATGGTATCATTGTTTTCACAAAAATTGACTGTTTTCAACATTGACAATCAGAAATGTTTCTCTATTTTAAACTGTAATAATATTTCACAATTTTTACTGTATTTTTGATCAAATAAATGCAGCCTTGATGAGCAAACTTTTGACAGGTATTAATTAATACAATTTTAAGTAAATATTGAAGTATTTTTCCTTTTTATGTTATGGTTATGTAGATAAATCTTTTGGATATATCATAAAAAAAATCTAAATCCTCACGCTGTTTACTTCCTAGTTTAAATAAATAAAATTCTCAGATTTTGCCAGTAATCAAACTCCGGTTCAGATCCAGTAATCAAGACACAGACGATGTGAAACCCTCAAATGTGGTCGAAACCCCACAGAAAGAGACGCGTCCTCATCAAAGAGCACGAGCTGAAGATGATGGAGGCTGTAATTTCTCGTGAAAAACTGATGAGAGCTGAAAACAGGCTGTCAATCAAACAACATGACGTCTCAACACATCAGCGTTAACTCACTGCTTTAACTACGCCACAAACAAACAACTACACGCATATCATTCAGGTATACTAACTCAAACCATCTCTTCATGATCGCACTGAGAAACCAACGCACACTTGATTCGGACTCAATCTGGAACATTTGCACTGCAAAAAAGCATGTAATGAAACATCTGGAATGTTTTAACCATCTGAAGAACCAAATCCAGCCAGAAATGACAAGGGTTCTTCACTGAAGATACGAAGAACTATTTTGTGTCTGTCTTATAACGTGCATAATAATTTTAGTGAACACAGCGCAGATTGTGATGTTTACAGTAATTACTCTAATTATGTGCATTTACTGTCTGTGCTTTTTGTTTACATTCTATACTTCTTCTAATTCCCTGTATGTCTGTGTATTATTTATGATCTGCTCCGTGCATCCACATCTACTTCTATTGAGTAAAAACACACAAGCTCTAAACCGCTGACCTGATTCCAAGCGTACAGTAATGATCGAATCCCCTGTAGTACACACACACACACACACACACACACACACACACACGTAATGACAGCACAAATGTTAATGTTAATGTGACCTACTCGACGGCTCTAATGCATTAATAACCAGGAGAGAACTGTTAATGTGGCAAACACAGACGCACAGCGACAGTAATGGTGAATTTAGCCTCTGGATATATTTTCATATGGAGTGTGTGTGTCCACACCTGTAACACACACACGACGAGACGAGGACGACACACTCAGACACATTCAATCACAAACTCCACCGCTGCTTCTGCTGCATTAGAAAAATCTATTCATGGACCCTTTTCACAGACTATTGACGGGTTTCCACAGTTATTAACATTGTAAAAAGATTTCTACATATTTTTTAAATTTAATCTACATTTTTATGACACTATATTCATGACATCTTTCTCTGACCAGTGCAATCAAAGGGGAATAAAAGCGAATTTGACGAAAGAAATCTGACGTCAGCGTTTCAATGTGTGAATATTTTCATAACAATATGAGCTGGAATGAAGAAAGTGATCAGTATTATTAGCGAATTTAACTTGTGTGCAAAATTGGAATATAGCATTAAACATTTGCGAATAAATCGTCACTTCCTGGGAAACTGGTGCAAAATATCAGTAATGAAAATTTTTTTTTTTCTCCTCCATCATAAATGAGTTTCGTCTCAGAGCGTCAGTAAACGCTGTCATGTGATCTTGCGTTCGGATGCTGTGTGAGACGCTTCTGAAGGAATCAAACCAAATCATTCTGATGACACACTTTGATTCAGAACCACCAAACCAACATCTGAGATGCTGTGATGCGATTGGTCCACTGGTAAGTACAGTTATCCAATCACAGCATCCGCTGAGGCAACATCACATAAGGGATTTATTCAGTAAATTTCACAGTCAGCTAGTTTTTACATCGGCTTGGTGTGTCACGGCCTTAAAGTCCTTTCACAAATTCCCATTAATGAAATTTCAAAGAAAGAAATACAGCTGCGAGCAGCAATTATCAAGGTTCAAGCTCTTTAAGGTCTTTAAGCACATGCGTAAAAAGGTATAGTGTTTGAATTAGCAAACCTGTAACCATCTCGATAGGAAATATATAGTTTATAAAGGTTGAGCCAAAGGACTAGTTCACCAAAGTTGGTTTTCAAAATATTCTCCAATATTTAACAAACGATTCGATGGACAGCGGCGGTTCTAGAGGCAAAGTTGTTCAGAACTAAGGGAGTTCTATGTCATGCGAATGCCGTGTGCAAAAATTTGCGCGATACACAATCCTTTACACATGTGAAAAACACGAAGGCGCCCCCCGGTGGCTGATTTCTTTCGAACTTCTCACAGGCCTCTAGAGCCGTGAGTCAAACAGGCCCAGCGAGTTTCGCTCCGATCGGCCTCCATTAACCTCTGATAGCTGCTCAAAATTCATTGGCCGATGGCGGACATGTTTTTTGAGATACGTCAATGTCCTCATAGATAGTAATGACACCCCGGACAAAGACACTGCATGCCAATTTTCAAGTCAATTGGACTAACGGTGAAGTAGTTATAGCCATTTTCATGGTTTTTTTTCTGTTATAGCTCCACCTAGTGGCCAGTCGTCGCGCCCTTTTACACGCGACCACAGAATGAGCTCCTACACAGTTGTGCCAATTTTGGTGAAAATATCTCATTCCGTTTATGAGTTATAGCCATTTTAGTAAAAGTAGCTCTGCCCACTTCGAAGGTTTTGAGAATCTGAGTAATGCACTGGTTTGGTTCCGATCGGGCCAAAAACCTAGCGCTAGTTGGCAAGAGTAGTTTTTAGAAAAAATCCAAAATACCCCAAAATTCCGCCGAAATGACTGGCAAATCCAAAGCACGATTTGGCCGTCTTGAGCGAAGGATTTCAATGATATAAGACACTTGAGCCTACACCACTTTTGACCGCTGTAGCGCCCCCGTCAGGCCGATCAGGGCGAGCCATGGTGATGTTGTAGTACTCCCAGCCCTCAAAGTTAAGTCTCTACGACGTACCGTTTGGTCCGATCACTTTTAGGGGAGAATGCTGATCTACGGAATTTTTAACAATTAAAATAAGAGTTTCAGCGCTTGAACCCTTAATAAGCTGCTCAGCTCAATGGGTTTATTTACTTATTTATTAATATATTATATAGAATAATTTAACAATATTTTCTTTAAATATAGAAAAGAAGCCAATAATATAAGCCCTTTCAGTTTAATATTTTATAGAAAATCTAACATTTTACCAGGAAAATCTTTTTAAAAATCTTTTTCATTTGAATCGAATTTGAATTGATTGTTTATATATTTTTGTGTTATACGTCAAAGCTTGTGTCATTCCCTCAAACAGATTGTGATGTGTCATGTTTGTTGGCGGGTTCAGCATCACCATCATCATCATCAGTGGATCAGAGGCGAGACGCGACAGATAACGGTGCGTGAGAGCGATGGAGGACCGGACTGCGAGGATCCGAGCGCGCGTTCGCCCACCGGAGGTCGAGCTGCAAACGCAATCGCTGCCAAACTTCACTTCCCACGACTTCTGCGTTCGCATTTGTGTTATTTACAGGATTTTAGCTGGCCTCGTTTCACTTAAAAAGTCCATTATTTCAATTATCTGGCAACCTTCGCTGCCGCTCATTAACACTTTGGCACATAAACTCCGAGCGGCCCGCGGCGCGCAGAAATAAACACTGAGCTCCGCGAAGCGCATCGCTTTCGCACCTTCCTTCAGATCGTGCCGGGAGGACGCCAACTCCGCTGTTAATCACACGCGACGCCGCAGAATCTCCAGGTCACAGAGTCGCGCGCAGAGACGCGGTAAATAACAGACTGCGTTTTCCCTTGATTGCGACCCGCTCT
>CM074437.1:36317391-36384891 GCA_037101425.1 Elopichthys bambusa
ACAGTCATCTCAGTGTGATGTCATGCCCGCTCTTTAACAAACAACCACACGAACACGAACTCAGCTGCAGTATTTGTCCGAGTCAGACACGTGTTGTTTATCCGTGAGTAAGACCTGCTGTTGTTTTTGTCAGGCTAGAAGTCAGACGTGACAGATACAGTCATTAGGGCGTCCCGTCCGCTGACGAGAGGAGAATCAGCTCACGCACACCAGCACAGGTGGACAGACTCTGAAACACCTACAACACGCTCCTCCACCTGTGCCACACGCGCCCACAACACGCCTACAGGTGCAGTCACATGACCACACGCCAGCCAAGAACCTGCGAGTACAGGAACGCTCAACTAACACACTGACGGCATGCAGCTCTGAAGAAGCGATGGATCTCTTCTTCTGTATTCTGACACGTCAGAGCGTAATGGATTAAACGAAGGGTGGGGACCTGGTTCTGTGCATCAGCTGTTGATTGGATGTTGAGATGTGGGCGTGGCATTCAAAAACAGAGGCAGATCTGAATGTGAACTTCCAGATAGAAAGGGGCGGGGTTTAATCGCACTAAAATGATTGGAGGATTCCAGCATTCGTCACCAGAGAGTGAATAATAATGGTGTGGATTATTTGCACAAATTCACAACACATGCATATGCACACAATTACATAATATAGAAATAAATGAAAACAACAATAACTAGAATGTACATTTCCTGAAGAAAATGTGAATGGTGCTTGCAGTGGCAAAACTCGCCACTCGGTTGCTAGGGTGTTTCTAGGCAGTTGCTAAGGTACTTGGAGTGTTTGCTAAGGTGTTGCTAGGAGGTTGCTATGGTAACCTGGGTGGATGTTGGGGTGTTGCTATGCAAAACTGCAGCTCTTGTGAGGTGTTCCTGGTCTGCAGTGGTCAGTATCTCTCAAAAGTGCTCCAACAGTGGTGAACCGGCGACAGGGTCATGGGCGGCCAAGGTGGGGAGCGAAGGCTGGCCCGTGTGGTCCGATCCAAAGGACGAGCTGCTGTAGCTCAAACTGCTCCAGAAGTTAATGCTGGTTCTGATAGAAAGGTGTCAGAATACACAGTGCATCAGTTTGTTGTGTATGGAGCTACAGAGACCAGTCAGGGCGCCCATGCTGACCCCTGTCCACCGCCGAAAGAGCCAACAGTGGACACGTGAGCATCAGAACTGGACCACGGAGCGATGGAAGAAGGTGGCCTGGTCTGATGAATCACGTTTTCTCTTACATCACGTGGATGGCCGGGTGCTTACCTGGGAAACACATGGCACCAGGATGCACTATGGGAAGAAGGCTTGCCGGCGGAGGCAGTGTGATGCTTTGACAATGTTCTGCTGGGAAACCTTGGGTCCTGCCATCCATGTGGATGTTACTTTGACACGTACCACCTACCTAAGCATTGTTGCAGACCATGTTCACCCTTTCATGGAAACGGTATTCCCTGATGCCCTCTTTCAGCAGGATAATGCTCCTGCCACAAAGCAAAAATGGTTCAGGAATGGTTTGAGGAGCACAACAACGAGTTTGAGTCCAAATTCCCCAGATCTAAATCCAATCGAGCATCTGTGGGATGAGCTGAACAAACAACAGCACACCTTCAGGGGTCTAGAGGAGTCCATGCCTCCACGGGTCAGGGCTGTTTTGGCGGCAAAAAGGGGATCAACACATAATGTTATGCCTGATCGGTGTATACACACACACACACACACACATACATACATATTATATATACATACATACACATATATACATACACACAGAGAAGTGAGTACACCCCTCACATTTTTGTAAATATTTTATTATATCTTTTCATGTGACGACACTGAAGAAATGACACTTTGCTACAATGTAAAGTAGTGAGTGTACAGCTTGTATAACAGTGTAAATTTGCCGTCCCCTCAAAATAACTCAACACACAGCCATTAATGTCTAAACCGCTGGCCACAAAAGTGAGTACGCCCCTAAGTGAAAGCGACTCCAAATAACAAGATATTTAGCCCGTGGAATGCAAACGTTACCCCGTCAAAAAGCAGACTTTACACCCTGGAACTGTTTTTTACCAAGGGATCCCCCCTGAAATGCAATGGGGCAAGTTTTGTTGTAAAAACCTAGCAACCAAGATCTGACGTTACTTCTATTTCATCACAACTTTATTAACATTTATAAGGCCACCATGAGTATGTGTTTTTTGCATACACGTGGTTTCAGTTGTTCTCCAATTTTTTCAGAAAATTAGAATCGATTTTAGAAGAAAGATTTGTGCATGAAGGCATTCATATGCAGATATCACATACAAACACTCACGAGACCCACTGTTTTAAAGACTATTAATCACTCGCTCATAATGTCTCTGCGTGTTCAATTTTAACATTGAAAGAGAAATTAGACATGGGCTGCTTTAGGATTTTAGCAGAACTTCTGACAGTTTGAAGCTCTTTCTCCTCAAGCACATTTGATGGGTTCCCAGCTGAGTCGAGCGGCAGTAATCAGCCAGCGGACAGACTTTGAGTGACGCCTCAAACTTACGAGCGAGTCTTCTGGTGAATTAAAGCACCAGTAGGTGTCAGTCAGACAGGCTGCGGCTCCCGGCCCCTGCGGCACACAACGCCATCAATCATCGGACTATTGGAAGACCTGAACGTGTGTTATATTTATACGCCGCGTCCAGGAATTACCCAGCGCTAATCGATGATAGCTGGAGCTCTGTGTGGAGACGAGAGACGCTTATAAATCACACAGATGCTAAAGAGCTCGAGTCTCCTCTGACACACACACACAGGCTCAGGGAAATCACTAATAAAACATTATACTACCACAATTTTTTAGATAATCACAGTACACTCAAAACTGCTGGGTTAAAAACAACCCAAGTTGGGTTGAAAATGGACAAACCCAGCAATTGGGTTGCTTTAACCCAGCGGTTTTTATTAAATTGCTTATTAATAAATGTTCACCTTTTGATTATCATTGTTGCCTCTAGTAATTATGTGTCTGATTTTTAATTTCCAACCTATTTTGGGTTCATTTTAAGCCTGTCACACGGTCATTTTTAAACAATAGTTGAGTTAAATAAAACTGACCAGCATGTTGGGCAAACATTTAACCCAACCACTGGGTTAAAACAACCCAATCGCTGGGTTTCAACCCAACTTTAAGCAGTTTTTAGAGTGTAATACCGTGGTATTATTTGAAGTACGATGTTCCCAGCTAACAAAACTATGATTGTTTTTTCTCTGAACATTCAAAATGTCCAGTTTATCAAATGAAATGTTTTCTCTTGGTTATACGAACGTAAATGAAACATTGCATTTTGCAAACATTATGGGAACGTTACTTTTGAACATTCTCTGAACGTTCTGAAACTAGTAACATTTAAACAGCATTAAAGAAAAGCCCAACTAAAAGGTTCTATGAACGATGTATAAATAACGTTTTGAATGAACGTTCTATTAACGTTACTGGAAGAGCGTTTGTTCATCATTTTGATGGATGAACCTTCTGAGAACGTTCCCGGTTATCCGGGTTAATAATATTATAGCATATCAATAGGTAATCGTGCTATATATATATGTTTTGGGACATGGACATCAATTAGTACCATGGTATATATATATCAATGTACCGTAGTATTATCATCTGACATCAACAGTGTAGCATGGTGCTACCAAAATCAGGGCTGGCTTATGGAGCGGGTTGATTGGCAGCCATAAACAGCATACTAGTGAATATTGATTAATATTAATATGTTATATGCCACTCAGGCATGTGTGTGACAGTCAAAGTGGGTGTTTTGGGCACAAAGCGGAGTAAGAAAATCACTGTGACACACTTTAAATCATTGATGCTTAATTCTCCAGAACTCTGTGGTCAAAACTTTCTACTGACATGTTTATCACTTCAAATATTTGCGATAAGAACTCTAGTGACGGAAGATCAATTGATCAGTCGCTGCTGATTCACTCCATCAGTGAGGATCAGCAGCACAGCTGTGATGGAAATCAGTCTTGATGTACATATGCATATGTACAGTCGCTATAAGTGAGCCATGCTGCCTCCTACAGGCCAACAGAGGAACTGGCACGAATTCAACATACAGTATATACAGTCAAAAACACAAAAGTTTCTAAGGAGGATATATAAACTTGAAACATGTGTGCACGTCACCAAGTGACATGTTAAAAACACTATAAATAAGCTCAACACACACACCGAAATCTGTGAAAAATTGCCAATATTATTACTAAATCGCATGCAAAAGTAATGGAATTAAACTATGAAGAACAAATAGTCATTAGTCACGGAAAAAACTCAAACTGACACACCAATGCGTGAATATTATCCATGCATCCACATATCGATTTAAACGTCACTAATGCGCCCTATTACACAGAAAATCTATTGTTCAGACAGCTGAAACGACCCCTTTTAAGGTCCGTTTTGCGTCCCCTCGAGCTACAAGAGAAACGAATGATGGGCTTGTGATGCATCCAGAATTCGCTCTGAATCTTTAATAAGACGATTTGCCACCATCGGAACCAAACACAACTAGAGCTCCGTTTCTGAGCGGAATATGAGAACGCATGAAAAAGCAAATGCAATGCGCGCGCGCTTTACATATGATGATTAAGTTTGATTGACAGGTCACATCTCTGACTGAACGCCAAATAAAACTTCACAATGCACAAATGTGCTGTAAAACTTTGTCTAAACACGATAATCAGCGAAGCACTGCAGTGCCTTTGGTTAGTTCCAGCCTTACGTCCATTAATAAATCAATCGAATGAACTAATGCGTTTCATTAGACACAAATCCATAAAGAGTAACGCATTAGAAATCACCGGGTCACATTCCCACACAACTCTTTCTCGCTCTAGATTGGAGAATATTAAAGTTTTTGATGTTCACATCTGGGCTCTTGGATTAATAACACAGAGCTATCATAATCAGGCTGCACAATCGGTGAGATCTGGACACAAACAGGTGCTTTTCACTTCAGTCTTCCCGCGACAAACAGCGACTCTGAGCAGCAGTGACTGTCAAAGGATCCGGTTTGCGGTGATGTTTCTAAATCAGAACACGGAACCCGTCATTACTGGCCTGTCATTAGCGTTCCTCCGGTGCTCATCAAACTTTACGCACCACTCCAAAAACAAGCGCCAAATCATGCAACGCTCGCGCGTCTTGCTGAACTGAGACGCGACACACTGTCGCGCTCTCATCAACGCTAAGTTTAACGGACACATCACGATGAGTTACAGGCGAATCTGGGGTAAATCAGCATGAATCCACACGAGCTCTTACCTTTGAACACCTGCGCTCGCGCTGACGCCAAGACGCCGATCGCGGTGAAGAGGCACGCGAAAAGTTTGTCCATCCTGGCGGTGTCGGTTGAGTGAAGCCCGGACTGCCCGCGGGCCGAACTCTGTGCAGGTGCGGCTTCTTGGGAAGGCTCTCGGTTGGTTTCAGGCTCTTGTGGAACTGTTTCTCCGGCTCTCCCGGAGACGTGCCGCGTGTGTGTGTGTGTGTGTGTGTGGCGGGCGTCAGTGTGAGTTGTAGATTACCGGGCGGAGCGCGCGCGCGCGGGCCGATGTGTTCTCCGGTAGAGGGTGTGCGGGAGCTCTGACTGTTTCTCTGGTGTCGTGCTTCATCTCCTCCCACTGCGAGATACAGCTGGACACTGAGAGAAACTACTTCACTGTACATTCACTGCTCGACTAAAGTTTACACAGTGACTCTGTCTATCTATCTATCTATCTATCTATCTATCTATCTATCTATCTATCTATCTATCTATCTATCTATCTATCTATCTATCTATCTATCTATCTGTCTACCTATCCGTCTATCCGTCTATCCATCTGTCTGTCTGTATATCTATCCATCTATTCATCTCTCTATCTATCCCTCTGTCTAACCATCTATCTATCTATCTGTCTGTCCGTCTATCCATCTATCCGTCTGTCTATCTATCTATCTATCTATCTATCTATCTATCTATCTATCTATCTATCTATCTATCTATCTATCTATCTATCTGTCTACCTGTCTATCCGTCTGTCTGTCTATCTATCTATCTATCTATCTATCTATCTATCTATCTATCTATCTATCCGTCTATTCATCTGTCTGTATATCTATCCATCTATTCATCTGTCTATCTATCCGTCTGTCTAACCGCCTATCTATCTATCTATCTGTCTGTCTGTCTGTCTGTCTGTCTGTCTGTCCATCTATCCATCTATCCGTCTGTCTGTCCATCTATCCATCTATCCGTCTGTCTGTCCATCTATCTATCTATCTATCTATCTATCTATCTATCTATCTATCTATCTATCTATCTATCTATCTATCTATCTATCTATCTATCTGTCTACCTATCCGTCTATCCATCTGTCTGTCTGTATATCTATCCATCTATTCATCTATCTATCTGTCTGTCTGTCTATTCATCTCTCTATCTATCCCTCTGTCTAACCATCTATCTATCTATCTGTCTGTCCGTCTATCCATCTATCCGTCTATCTATCTATCTATCTATCTATCTATCTATCTATCTATCTATCTATCTATCTATCTATCTATCTATCTATCTATCTATCTATCTGTCTGTCTACCTGTCTATCCGTCTGTCTGTCTGTCTATCTATCTATCTATCTATCTATCTGTCTACCTATCCGTCTATTCATCTGTCAGTCTATCTACCCATCTATCCCTCTGTCTGTCTGTATATCTATCCATCTATTCATCTGTCTATCTATCCGTCTGTCTAACCGCCTATCTATCTATCTATCTATCTATCTATCTATCTATCTATCTATCTATCTATCTATCTATCTATCTATCTATCTATCTATCTATCTATCTATCTATCTATCTATCTATCTATCTGTCTATCCGTCTGTCTATCTATCTGTCTGTCTGTCTGTCTGTCTTCACAATAGACATTGTTTCATAGCAGCTTTACAGCTTTACAGAAACTGTTGCAGTATTAATGTCAGTATGGTCCACATTTTTGCAATTCAGTTAAAAGAAAATTATGCTTTAATGTATTTGCCTGTTCTTTTCTGGCTAAATACAGTGTCTGTGCTAGTTTATAAGTTCAGTACAAGTCATATAACTAAATATTTGCCTGAACCATGAATATATGCATGCTGAGTACATACTGTACGTACAGTACCTGCTGAGTTACACACACACACACACACACACACACACACACACAGAACTCTCCATCATCTTGTGTTAAAGACTCCTGTTTTCAGACAGCATGAGGGTTTGAAGGTTCGGCACATAATTGGTATCAGGAGACAAAGAAAATGTTGGTTGGACTGAAATCAGATCATGTCATTGTGGCGTAAACAAACAATATCACTCTATAAAGTCAGTCAGCAATAAAGATATGGGTGGGAAAAAAAAGAGGAAATTATGGGATTTAACTGCCATAAAACAAGCCAATAAAAACTACTAACACAAAATAGCCAAAAACAGGAAACTAATGTGCAATCATGAAGCCTATTCAACTGAGAATAGCCTCAAATATGGTATGACTGATATAGGAAATAAAAATGCAATCTTCATTCGGATCCAGCAGTGACTATAATGGCATTTTCTTTTATGAGATTAAGCTACAATAATCCTGAGACGTTATTAGGATAATACTCCCAAGTTACCGTGACAGGATCAGCGCAATCTGAAGACTTTCATGTAAAATTCACAAACAAGCGGCACTCCATGATAAAGACTTAGAAGCGATTACAGCCATTATTCTTTGTTGCATCATCGTTCAGCAAAACAAGACAACAAAGAAACAAAACCACACAAAAAAGTGTTGCGGTGAAATGGCTGCTTGTGATTGGCAGCTTTCCTGGCCGGTTGACGAGGCGTCATAACAGCGAATAATTTGTAAGACCTCCCGCGGACTCCTGCGGAGAAACGCTCTGTTTCGCAAAATGTCACACATTCGTCACTGACATAGTAACTGCTGCGCCGTAAAGCTGTTCAAGAGACACTCGAATCACTCATAAACCAGAAATGTTTTAAAGAGCCCATATTATGCCTTGATGTTGTTTTCAGGCTCTACCAGAACAGGTTGATTATTTTCCTCATATTCTCCATTGTTGCAGCTCCTCTCTTCCCAGTCTGTCAGTAACGCTCTGTTTACTTCCTGTCTCTATGAAGCCCCTCCTTCTGAAAAGCACACTGTGCTCTGATTGGTCGGCTGGAGCAGTGTGTTGTGGGAAATGTCCCGCCCCTTACCATAACCGCCAGTTTCAACACACTACTAACTAGCTCAACCAGGCCCCGCCCCTTTATTCTGCGTATGAATTATTTAAATGAGGATCATTGTGAAGAAAACTCAAGATGGAGGCGTTTCAGGGAGTTCAGAAACACTGTCACTGAGTTTTTTAAAAACACAGAATCATAAAAAATAAAGGTTCTTTATTGGCATTGATGGTTCCATAGAATCTTTCCATTGCACAAAAGGTTCTTTATAGTGAAAAAAATGTTCTTCACACTAATAAAAAATGGTTCTTTTGAAAACCGTTGACCCAAAATGAAGTGGAAGTGTATGTGCGCTAATGTCACTCACATCTGTTTTCACGCCATACATTAACTTGATTGAATTTTTAAAACGTGTCCTGCTAATTAGCTTTCCCGAGGCTAACTCAACACTCTCCTCCACTGACCTTCCTCAAAGGTCTCAGCATCATTACTTGATTAGCTGATTGGCGGCCATGTTTAATATTTTGTTATCGTGTCGCACTGATTAAATATGCCACCCTGACCGTGGCTGTGATGGAGCCCTTGAGTCCAATATTAGAGAAACGGACGGAGACGGAGCAAGGTGAGACTCCTGTTAAAGGACAGAGCCTCACTTCTCCTTCAAACTAGAACCACCAGGAGAAACTGAAGCTGTTTGAGATGATGTATTTTTGAGGTTACACCCATAGAGGGAGCTGCTGTTCCTCAAACACAGACACATCAGTCAGAGTTGCAATTTAAATCAACTTTATTGGCAAGGTGAAATTACTTTTGTGAGGAATTCTTTTTTGTGTAGTTTCATACTTAAAAAAAATAATTTAATTCCAGTGCGTGAATATACAGCCGGTCCCGGAAGGTTATCTTGACACGCAAGTCACACTTAAAAAGATCTAAATGTTTTCTTTGCAAGATGAATTTGATTTATATTTACATCTCTTGTGGAGTTTTGTACATTTTAATTATTTTTTCAGTGTGTGAATACAGTATACAGCCGTACAAAAAAGTTATTCAGACACTTAAATCACACTTAAAAATATCGAAACATTATTGCATCAAACAACAAATGGTCAAAGCAAGTGTGGTTTATTTTAGAGAACAGTAATACAATCCCTCAATGCAACAACTGTAGAGTAAACTTACACATCTCGACTTATTTGAATATATGGATTAGTTAAATAAAGAGTTATGTATGTAAATATATACATTTATCATTTTCCTCTATATTACTATAATAACATATTGCACATATGTATTTCTGTTTCATTTTTGTTTTTTATTTTGTCTTATTTTATTTGTCCAATTGCTGTAGTCATTTTTAAAATAAAAAAGGTAGAAAAAAAATATATTTTTCTATATAAATATATATTAGACATGTATCATTTTCCCTCATAATTAAGACATATGTATTTTGTTTGTTGTTGTTGTTTGTTTATTTTTTTAAATTTATTTTTAATTTGTTTTTTTTTAATAGAAAATGTTTTTTTTATTCTTTACTTAATCTTTTTATTTTAAATTTTATATATATATATATATTTTAAATATTTTATTTTATTTTATTATTTTATTTCCAGTTGCTGTAGACATTGTTAAAATAAAAAAGGTAGAAAAAAGAGCAAGAATTCAATGACATTCAGACATTTTTAAGATATATATGTAGATGTTTTAATATATTTGTTTGTAAATTATTTTTGTATAAAATAATTTTGTATAATTTGATGTATTTTGTAAATATATTTTTATTTTATTTTATTTTAAACACCACAATTGCTGTCACATTATTAAGTAAGAATGTGACGACATTCAGACGATTTCAAGTGTGATTTAAACTTTTTAGGCCCACTGTAAACATTTTATCTCTATCAGAACTTTGTCAGATGAAGTTTTCTCAGTAGCTATTTTAATCATAACCACAGCCACATTCACTGAGCGCTGGATATTTTTCAATCAAAACAAAGTGTTTATTGTTTAATTAAAGCAGTCTGACTATTAAAATGCCTCTAGAGACGAGTCAATCACTGTGACAGGAACAACAATCAGCGGTTGTGGAAACAATGTAGACAAGCATGCTTATAATAACTGTGGCTCAGTCCAGATCGTATTTACCGCAGCGTCTGTCAGCACAAGAGTGATGAAGAGCCATAAGAGAAGAGTTCGTCAGTAATAACCTGTGATATATCACACATAACCACTGTGTGTCAAATGTAGGTCTGGATGTTGAGGCGTTTCTCTATTTTGATTTTGTTTTTTTCAGCGTGACAGCTGTATTTACAGTCCATGATAACTGTGCATTTAGTTAATAATGTATGTATATATATAATATATAATTGTTTTTTTTATGCCTTTGCATAACACATAAATCACACTTAAAAATATCGAAACATTATTGCATCAAACAACAAATGGTCAAAGCAAGTGTGGTTTATTTTAGAGAACAGTAATACAATCCCTCAATGCAACAACTGTAGAGTAAACTTACACATCTCGACTTATGACTGGACATTGTGTCTCAGTTTCATAATGTGTGTGTGTGACAGGTGAGGTCAGCAAACATAGCGACTAAGACTCAAAGCTTAAAGACGTCAGAAATAGCGCTGACCTGCTATAGCTGCTCGTCTGTGGATGTGTGACCGTATGTGCGGCTCTCTTCATGAGTTTGGAAGCTGATTGAGATCTTATCATAACCTGCTTGAATCAAGAGCGCAATTAAAACAAATTACAATTGTCTTTTTTATGGTCTCGTCAGTAAATGTCTTCAGTATTTTGCAGCACAAATATCTAAATATTCTTAAATCAAGATACATTGATACTGGAGAAGCAAAATGACTGAAGATACAGTATTAAGACACTATTTTTCTGACTCCATTGACAGATATTTTGCACCATTAATAGGTCTTGTGCATCATTATTATTATTATTATTTTAAACAGCAAAACTATAAGTGACATTTGCATGACAAATAAATGCAACTTTTGTGCAGTAAATTTAAAAGTCTTTTTTTTATGTCATTTTCAACAACAATGAAAACATACACATATAATATGACAACAGATTACATTGTCATACACTGAAAAAAAAATTGGTGTAGGTTTTATTTTGAAACAATTTTCACTCAGAAATGGCTAGTGAATTTCACAAACAAAGAAACGGCAAGTAACACATTATTAATTCAATATGAGATTTTGAAGTAGAAAAACTGAAATAGTATTTTCTTGTAAAACATACTTCAATAATCATTGAGTTTTTTTTGCAACAGTGCACTGAAAAAAAGATTGGTGTAAGATTTACAATTTTCACTCAGAAATTGCTCGTAAATTTCAAAAGATAATAACAAAGAAACTGCAAAAAAGAATTTCCTACTCAGTGTTTCTAAACATCCTTAAATCAAGATACATTTACTGGAGAAGAGAAATGACTGAAGATATTAAATAGCTGAATGAGTTCGGCTGACTATGGCAATAGTGGGACCCAAGGAATCTATTAAGACCAGCTTCATTGCAATTGGCCAAATTAATCAAATTATTCAAAAGCTATTAGCATTTTTTTTAAATTTCATTATAGGTTTTGACCACAAGGTGGCGCTGTCTCAAAACTTTAGGGCATGGTGCAGATGACACTTACTAAGTTTCGTAAACAATATGCCAGTGTTTCCCGTAAAATATATGGCCTACGCCCCAAAATGGGTATCATTCGACTCAGTATGCTGCACTGAATCTAAAGAGACCAGTTTTGTTTAGAAGTTATAAGCAAAAATAGCCATTTTTCCATATTTCCTAACCACTAGGTGGCACTGTGCAAGTACTCTCCGCTCATGGTTGTCATAACTCACCAAGTTTGGTCAGAATACGCTAAAGCATAGATGTAGCCACATGTCCACTTTGGTGTGCTCTTCGTAGAATTCATTAGTCAATATTTATTAGTATTCATGATTCAAAAAAAACAGTTTGACTAATCAACTTGACCGGCATGGTCTGAAGATGATCTGCTTCGATTTTCGTGAAAATTGGACAAATGAGCTTGAAAAAGTAGGTTTCTGGGAAAATTCAAAATGTTCATAATGGCAAATGACGTCATACGATTTACTGGAATCATCTTGAGTCAAGGAATTAGAGGAAAAAATAGTTTTGTTTCTGGCCCTTATGGTTCAGAAGTTACTAGTATAAACGTGAGTGCACATTTGGACAGTTGGTGGCGCTAGAGGGATTGAATTAGAGACTCCAAAATTGGTGTGGTTATTGTTCAGACTGTCCTCTATCTGTGTGCCAAATTTCACAACTTTTAAACATATGGTTCTCAAGAAAGGAAGAAAAATAGAATAAAATAGGTGCCTACGCACCAATATCTTACAATAAAATCTTGTTTTCCCTTTAAATTAAGCTTATTTTTCTAATATCTTCTCTTGTTTTAAGCAAAAACATAAAGCAAGACTCATTTTGCTTCTCCAGTAAATGCATCTTGATTTAAGAATGTTTAGATATTTGCACTGGAAAACAAGACAGAAACACTGAGGAAGAACATCACTATACAAAGACTGAAAAAGTATTTTCGGTCACACTTTAGTTTAGGGTCCAATTCTCACTATTAACTTGTTGCTTATTAGCATTCTTATTACTAGGATATTGCCTGTTTATTAGCACATTTTAATGCCTTAATCTACATGACCATATTCTACATCCCTTCATCCTAAAACTTAACAACTACCTTACTAACTATTAATAAGCAGTAATTAGGAGTTTATTGAGGCAAAGCTTGTAGTTAATAGTGAGAATTGGACCCTAATCTAAAGTGTGACATACCTCAATAATCTTTACTTTTTTCACAGTGTACTTACAGCGTGCAATGCTTAGACTAACAGATTCTCCATTTGTCTTCATGCAGGTTTGAGGTAGTTATAAAGACCTTTCAGACCTCCTTGCAGAACTTCCTTAATAGGCTTGACCAGCGGATTGTGGACTATATGCAGCCCCTTATCCAGAGGATGGCAAGCGAGCTTCTCCAGCCGCCTGAGCATGTACATCTCATCAGGAACGTTCTGTAGGTCGTTGAAGTCCACGTTCAGGAGCTCCAGGCCCGTGAGACAGCACAGAGTCCTGGGAAGCGTGTGCAGCGAGTTCTGCTCCACGATCAGGATCTTCAGGTTCACCAGCTCCTGGATCTTGTCAGCGAGATTCTCCAGATGGTTGTTGGCCAGATGCAGGAAGACGAGGCTCCTCATGCTGTAGACGCAGGCCGGGATGTGCTGGATGCGGTTGTGGCTGAGGTTGAGCTTGGTGAGCTTGCACATGTTGGACAGGCTGTTGGGAAGTGTGCTGATCTGGTTGTTGGCCAAACTCAGGACCTCCAGGTTGGTGCAGCTTCCGAGCTCCTCTGGAACATCGCTCAAGCGGTTCCTGTGCGCGAAAAGCACGCGGAGATTGCTGAGCCTTCCGATCTCCGGCGGGAGCTCGACTAGTTCATTCCCCCACAAGTTGAGGATCACAAGGTTCTCCAGATTCCCCAGGCCTGACGGCAGAAGTGACAGAGCATTTAAGGAGATATTGAGTTTCTGGAGCTCTTGGAGCTCCCATAGTTCATCAGGCATCTCCTCCAGACCTCGCATGGCCAGGCTGAGCGTGCTGTAGCCCAAATGTCTGGTGGCATGCTTGCGGATCCGGTCGACCGAGGATAAATTTTCCACGTAACTGGTCTTCCGACGCAATGGCCTCTTGGAGTCCTCAGAGTTGGACTTCCGTACGGCGGATCTTGGTGCGCCGTCGCTGCTGCTTGCGTGCTGCTTTGAGATGTTTTGCCTCAAGAGAAACATCTTTCTGATAGAAGTCTGCTAAGTTTGTCAACATGAAGCATTTGCACCTACTGTAAGTTCTCAAAGTTTCATCCCATGCTCTTGTTTGTTCACTTTAGGTCCAGTTTTGAGGTCTGAATCTTTGTGCGGGCTGGTTAAAGTATACGAGCGTGACGTTTGCATGAGCAGCTGTCATTGTCACTTCAGCTGAACTGAAGCCCTTTAATGCAGATAAGCAATGCAAAGTCAATAAACCCTTTTCTACACACACTCGTATGTATTTATACACCTCCATTAGCAGACAGGTATGCCGGGGTTATTATTATTAACTAAAATTAAATCCATAAAAAAAAATACATTTTTGTTTCTTGAAATACAAAAGCGTTAAATTAAAATAAATTCAATTCAATTCAGTTATTAAATACAATTAAATATTTTTTCCGCTAGTTGCCAAAGCAATTTCCTTTAGTTTAAGTTGAAGTACTAAAATAACTAAAAAGGAAATATACTAAGACTAATAAATACAAATGATTAAATACTATATAGACATATAAAATAACAAAATTACTAAAAAAATTAACTAAAATTAAACTGAAAACAAAATAAATAAAATTTAATTTCAAAATATACACAAAAACTATAACAGTATATCAATAATCCTGAAATAACACTGGCATGAGAAACTCAGGAGTCAAGATGCTCATATATTTGTCTATATATATCGATGTGCAGCCTTGTGTTCATCATGACTGAAAGTACAGTTAAGCCAACAGGTCATCATATTTTCCATCATAATCTCATCAGTGATCCCCAGTCTCGTTTCGTCTAACTTTATACATCAGACTTATAATTTCCTTAAGAGAGACAAAGAAAAAAACAGACATGTTTGCTGCCGGACTGATGCATTCGTGTACAATGTTTAATACATTATTGAAGTGATTCAGAATAAAGGTTTTAGTTGTTTTTAGAGTCTAATTCTGTCAATAAGTACATTTACATACCGTTTCTTTTAATGGGTGGAGATTTGAAATCAGTTTTAATCAGACTGATAGACAGTTTTTCTGACTCCATTGGCAGATATTTGTTCCTGTTTTAAACACAAACACTCACGTCATTTTCATACATTTTTTATAAAAACAAAACTTAATCTTGCTTCTCCAGTAAATGTATCTTGATTTAAAATGTTTAGATATTTGTGCTGGAAAACAAGACAGAAACACTGGGTTAGGGTTAGGATCATTTTTTGCAGTGTGTAATGTCGTTTTTTGCAGTTTTTGCCAGTTGATCTTTCTAACACACTGACATCTGAAGAAACATCCTCGTCATTCCTGGTTCATGTGTGTTTTCATCATCTAAACTCCAGCACACGCATCTGATAAAGAAAAATTCAGCCCTAAACACATTAATCTCGATCTGAACTAGAAATCGTGTGTGTGTGTGTGAACAGGCTAAAGTATGTTTAAAAGACATAAATCACTGGAAACTGAAACAGGAACAACATGATAAATGAACCAGAGGTGACCCACAAGAGAGAAACCTATCCAGGTTAGCACACGACGCAAGACAGCAGCTATAATGATCAGGGAAATGAGAGAGAGAGAGAGAGAGAGGCTGGTGATGTAGAGCTTGTGGTCTGTTTCTAAACCAGGTCTGTATGTTGCTGATCCAGCAGAACTGAATATAAACCAATTGTGTTTCTGACATCTTCAGACTGCCTGATGGAGCACCACTGAACAACACACACACACACTCTCTCTCTCTCACACACACACACACATCCTTGTTTATACTACTTTGTGTAGTACCCCACTAAGATGAGGAATTTATGACATTGTGGGGTCCTTTAGTCGGAAGACAACATCTTAAAAATCATATATAAGAATGTTTGACAAAATCTTAAAAGTCACTATAGTATGACCCTTCCCTATACTATCCCTAAACCTACCCGTCACACGAACCTAACAGAATTTTAGTAATAATATAAAGTAATATATAGTAATGTTTCAACATTTAAAAATGTGATAAAACATGATATAAAGTCAGAATTGCGAGATATAAAGTGACAATTGGTGATATAAAGTTGCAGTTCTGACTTTCTATCTCGTAATTCTGACTTTATATCTCACAATTCAGACTTTACATCTCGCAATTCAGACTTTACATCTCGCAATTCAGACTTTATAACTCACAACTCTGACTTTATAACAAGCAATTCTGACTTTATATCTCGCAATTCAGACTTTATATCTCACAATTCAGACTTTACATCTCGCAATTCAGACTTTATAACTCACAACTCTGACTTTATATCTCACAACTCTGACTTTATAACAAGCAATTCTGACTTTATATCTCGCAATTCAGACTTTATATCTCGCAATTCAGACTTTATATCTCACAATTCTGACTTTATAACTCGCAATTCTGACTTTATATCTCGCAATTCTGACTTTATATCACACAATTCTGACTTTATAACAAGCAATTCTGACTTTATATCTCGCAATTCAGACTTTATATCTCACAATTCAGACTTTACATCTCGCAATTCAGACTTTATAACTCACAACTCTGACTTTATAACAAGCAATTCTGACTTTATATCTCACAATTCTGACTTTATATCTCACAATTCTGACTTTATATCTCACAATTCTGACTTTATAACTCACAATTCTGACTTTATATCACTCAATTCTGACTTTATATCTCACAATTCTGACTTTATATCTCACAATTCTGACTTTATATCACACAATTCTGACTTTATAACAAGCAATTCTGACTTTATATCTCGCAATTCAGACTTTATATCTCGCAATTCAGACTTTATAACTCACAACTCTGACTTTATAACAAGCAATTCTGACTTTATATCTCGCAATTCAGACTTTATATCTCACAATTCAGACTTTATAACTCACAATTCAGACTTTACATCTCGCAATTCAGACTTTATAACTCACAACTCTGACTTTATAACAAGCAATTCTGACTTTATATCTCGCAATTCAGACTTTATATCTCACAATTCAGACTTTACATCTCGCAATTCAGACTTTACATCTCGCAATTCAGACTTTATAACTCACAACTCTGACTTTATATCTCACAACTCTGACTTTATAACAAGCAATTCTGACTTTATATCTCGCAATTCAGACTTTATATCTCGCAATTCAGACTTTATATCTCACAATTCTGACTTTATAACTCGCAATTCTGACTTTATATCTCGCAATTCTGACTTTATATCACACAATTCTGACTTTATATCAAGCAATTCTGACTTTATATCAAGCAATTCTGACTTTATATCTCGCAATTCTGACTTTATATCAAGCAATTCTGACTTTATAACTCGCAATTCTGACTTTATAACAAGCAATTCTGACTTTATATCTCGCAATTCAGACTTTATATCTCGCAATTCTGACTTTATAACTCGCAATTCTGACTTTATATCTCGCAATTCTGACTTTATATCTCGCAATTCTGACTTTATATCTCACAATTCTGACTTTATATCTCGCAATTCTGACTTTATAACTCACAACTCTGACTTTATAACAAGCAATTCTGACTTTATATCTCGCAATTCAGACTTTATATCTCACAATTCAGACTTTACATCTCGCAATTCAGACTTTACATCTCGCAATTCAGACTTTATAACTCACAACTCTGACTTTATATCTCACAACTCTGACTTTATAACAAGCAATTCTGACTTTATATCTCGCAATTCAGACTTTATATCTCGCAATTCAGACTTTATATCTCACAATTCTGACTTTATAACTCGCAATTCTGACTTTATATCTCGCAATTCTGACTTTATATCACACAATTCTGACTTTATATCAAGCAATTCTGACTTTATATCAAGCAATTCTGACTTTATATCAAGCAATTCTGACTTTATATCAAGCAATTCTGACTTTATAACTCGCAATTCTGACTTTATAACAAGCAATTCTGACTTTATATCTCGCAATTCAGACTTTATATCTCGCAATTCTGACTTTATAACTCGCAATTCTGACTTTATATCTCGCAATTCTGACTTTATATCTCACAATTCTGACTTTATATCAAGCAATTCTGACTTTATATCTCGCAATTCTGACTTTATATCTCGCAATTCTGACTTTATATCTCACAATTCTGACTTTATATCAAGCAATTCTGACTTTATATCTCGCAATTCTGACTTTATATCTCACAATTCTGACTTTATATCAAGCAATTCTGACTTTATATCTCACAATTCTGACTTTATATCTCACAATTCTGACTTTATATCTCGCAATTCTGACTTTATATCTCGCAATTCTGACTTTATATCTCGCAATTCTGACTTTATATCTCGCAATTCTGACTTTATATCTCACAATTCTGACTTTATATCTCGCAATTCTGACTTTATATCACACAATTCTGACTTTATATCTCGCAATTCTGACTTTATATCAAGCAATTCTGACTTTATATCTCGCAATTCAGACTTTATATCTCGCAATTCAGACTTTATATCTCACAATTCTGACTTTATATCTCACAATTCTGACTTTATATCTCACAATTCTGACTTTATATCAAGCAATTCTGACTTTATATCTCACAATTCTGACTTTATATCTCACAATTCTGACTTTATAACAAGCAATTCTGACTTTATATCAAGCAATTCTGACTTTATAACTCACAATTCTGACTTTATATCAAGCAATTCTGACTTTATAACTCACAATTCTGACTTTATATCAAGCAATTCTGACTTTATATCTCACAATTCTGACTTTATATCTCACAATTCTGACTTTATAACTCACAATTCTGACTTTATATCACTCAATTCTGACTTTATAACTCACAATTCTGACTTTATATCACGCAATTCTGACTTTATATCAAGCAATTCTGACTTTATAACTCACAATTCTGACTTTATATCAAGCAATTCTGACTTTATATCAAGCAATTCTGACTTTATAACTCACAATTCTGACTTTATATCAAGCAATTCTGACTTTATATCAAGCAATTCTGACTTTATATCAAGCAATTCTGACTTTATATCTCACAATTCTGACTTTATAACTCACAATTTTAACTTTATATCTCGTAATTGCAACTTTATATCAAGCAATTCTGACTTTATAACTCATAATTCTGACTTTATATCACACAATTTTAACTTTATATCTCGTAAATGCGACTTTATAACTCGCAATTCTGACTTTATAACTCACAATTCTGACTTTATATCTCACAATTCTGACTTTATATCTCGTAAATGCGACTTTATATCACACAATTTTAACTTTATATCTCGTAAATCCGACTTTATAACT
Source organism: Elopichthys bambusa (assembly GCA_037101425.1). NCBI lineage: Eukaryota > Metazoa > Chordata > Actinopteri > Cypriniformes > Xenocyprididae > Elopichthys > Elopichthys bambusa. The sequence goes on from CM074437.1 coordinate 36,336,796, forward strand.
CGCAATGCTGACTTTATATCAAGCAATTCAGACTCTATAACTCACAATTCTGACTTTATATCAAGCAATTCTGACTTTATATCAAGCAATTCTGACTTTATATCACACAATTCTGACTTTATATCAAGCAATTCTGACTTTATATCAAGCAATTCTGACTTTATATCAAGCAATTCTGACTTTATATCTCACAATTCTGACTTTATAACTCACAATTTTAACTTTATATCTCGTAATTGCAACTTTATATCAAGCAATTCTGACTTTATAACTCATAATTCTGACTTTATATCACACAATTTTAACTTTATATCTCGTAAATGCGACTTTATAACTCGCAATTCTGACTTTATAACTCACAATTCTGACTTTATATCTCACAATTCTGACTTTATATCTCGTAAATGCGACTTTATATCACACAATTTTAACTTTATATCTCGTAAATCCGACTTTATAACTCGCAATGCTGACTTTATATCAAGCAATTCAGACTCTATAACTCACAATTCTGACTTTATATCACACAACTATGATGATATCAAGCAATTGTGACTTTTTAATTTTTTTATTCTATGGCAGAAACAAGCTTCTATTATAATATATATATATATATATATATATATATAATGGGTATGGTTGCCAGGGTGTTACTATGCAGTTGCTATGGTGTTATGTGTGGTTTCTAGGTGTTTTCTTCCCATCTGGCATGAAAAGAGTCTCAGTGATCTTGTGATCTGTAGATATGGCTCAGTTCTGTGGGGTGATAACACCTGTTTTAGGTGAAAACTGTAAGTCTGATCATGTAGTAAAACACAAGTTTTTTCCTGACATGCCCAGCAGTGCCACCCGTCACCCAGTGGGCAACAGAACCCAGGTGCCAGTTTGGGGTGATGCCCGGCTCGAGCTGGAATGTGTGTAGGCCAATAACAGAGCCGAGAGACAGAGAGACTTTGGCACATGGATCTCTTTCCCACCTCAGGACTCTGAAAGTGTTGCCAGCTGCTGGCGTGGGCACAGGAATACTGCATCATGGGATATGGGGTTTTGAACATCGTTCAGTGCCCAAGGGCTAGAGGAGGTGTTCACATAAATCAAAATCAACTACAGTCATTGACTACTGAATAAATACTGCAGTTGCACAGCATTTTATGCTGCCTGTGCTCTAAAAAGAAATTCAGGGCTTCTATAAGCACGACTGAAATAAATGCATGGTTACAAGTTCAAATCGGCATGAAAAGGAAGTTGCTGGTCTTTTCTTCCTTATTGTGCCGTATATCTGAGTGAACGCTTCTCAAACAAGAACAAATGTAGGGCGGGGCTTGATTTTGTCTGTGGGGAATTGATTGGATGGTTTGCTATTGGTGGATCTCATGTGAGTGACAGGTTGCCCCGCCCTCGTCATCAGAGAATGACTCCTTTTACGATTCTTTGCAGATCTTTTTTGTCAGCTGCTGAGCTGTTGCATATCACACAAGTGTCCCGTTAGTCGGGATCAGTGGAGCAATGAAGGACTCCAGAACCGTGTGGAGGACAGTGGAAACGGCGTCATCTGTTGACCTGAAATAAACTAATTTCATTTAGTTCATTTCACTGTTTGGGTTCATGCACCATTTAACTTCTGTAATGTGACTGATTTCTGTGTGATAAAGGGAAAAAAAGTGTTGTTTGAAAAGTGAATTCAAAAACGAAAACCTTGTGGTTACCAGCCCAAATCTTTAAAGGGGATAAATGTAAGAATTCTCATGTATTAATTGTTTTTTATTGTCAGTGTGTGACAGCTTGTAACGAAACTTAAAAACAAGTCCTTCCCAGACTTCCTAGGACATCTCTGAAAGCCTGTCGACTGATTTTTATGCGAAGGACTCGGGAAAATCAAAAAACATGTGATGTTTACGCTCCCAAGAGCCTCTCTTCCGTTCAATGACACATGAAATGAATGCTTATACAATGTTCAGGTCAGGATAATGCTGAAAGTACAGTATATCGCTGCAAGGCTATTTCCAACTTTTTTTTTTTTTTTTTTTTACATCTAAGCGAAGAACAAAAAGAACTTCTCCGTGAGTATATCAGGGCATTGAATCACATTCAGTCTCGCGTGCGTTACGTGTGCATGAGTGCTGCTGCAGTTCACTTAATAACAAGGTTTCTGAATTCTACATATAGACCCTTTAACCAGTAGGTGACACCAGCTTTCAGTGATGCCAAGTGCGTGGTTTTCCCGCGAAACTGGGCTACTTTAATACTGTTGGCGCGGGTAGTTTTTCATGTCCGTGGGTTGAAGCGACCTCAAATAGCATGATCTTAGTCCCTGGAATGCGAATTTTACCAAAAACGTGGATTTTACCCCCCGTAACGCGATTTTTACCGGGGGACCCCCCTGAAATGCGATTAGGCTAGTGCGAACCTGGCAACCCTGCCAACTTTCTTTATTTGTCTGTGTAGTCACTGAAACAGGTGAGCATGAAAGCATACAGCATGCATGTAGTGTTTGATGGTTCATCTCTTTAACAAACTCCTCTCAGGCCGAACTAATCACCCACCGCTGATGAGCACACGTGCCAAGCGTTTGCTTTCGGTGTCTGGTCAAAGCTTGCGCACTGAGCCTGATGCACTCCCAACGATATGAAATGCTGTGATAAATGCAGCCAACAGCTCAGAATACAGATGTATTGAGTGTTTTCTGAATCCGAGCTCCAGCACACCTAATCAGGTTTGCAAATTTTCAAGTGTTAAACCTCATTACGGCACTTTCCACATTTCAGTATGTTGAACTAGCGGCGAGAAACAGCGTGTCAATATCTTCTACCTAATTACACACCAGTTCTTTTGTTTGGGGCTCGTGGGACGAGCGTAGAATCATATTACCCGTTCCTGGGCAAATAACAGTTTAACATTTCTGCTCAGTGCCGTCAGACACAAATTAAATTTTGCTATTCGTCAGCAATGGCTGTTGATTTCCATATTTCCCAGAGGAGGGAAGAGCGGCGGCGCCGGCTGGAATAATGTTGCTCTGATCAGCCGGAGCGCATCAATAAAACCTGCCGAACAGCTCACAGGTGGCTTGTTATTATGGAAATGTCTTTTTTCATTGTTTTAAGGCGTGTCCTGCTCACTGCTGGATCTTCTGTGTTGAATAATGCTGCGTCCCAATAAGCATTTGATCAGTTATTGTGAGGTCAAGCTCTAAAAAATACCTCTTGACGTGAAAACATAGTGTTTTAGAGATTACTTGACGCTGGATTACTTTAATGAAGTCTTCACTGCCTTTCTGGGGCTTGAAGGTGGTAGTTGTAGACTGTCAGCACTCAGATTTCATCAAAAAGATCTTCATTTGTGTTCCGAAGATGAACGAAAGTCTTAAATTATAGTGTAGATGATGTAGGCTGAGTATTCTTCAAGGGTTAAATTCTAACGAGATCTTCATGTTGTCTAGTGAAACAATGGATCATATTCTCTGTGGCATTTAACATTTGCAGGCAGGGGTGGGAAAAGAAGACCTTAATTAATCACAGCGCCCTCGTTAGAGCCCACTGTGATCCCGGCGTTCGTTAGTCCCACGGGTGATTAATTGAAATTAATTGAAAAGCCGGTGACATTTACCACCCTGGTTGAGCAGATGTATCGAGTGATAATCCCGTGATTTTGGTGCTAAATCTGCGGTTGTGGATCTGATTGAGGTCACAGACGTGTCAAACACTTACTCCTCTCAGTACCATGGTAAATTATACTTCACTGGATAGGGATTGTGGTTTTAACATGGTATGATTGAAAGTACTTATTCAGTGTGTAAATATGAATATGCTAATCATATGGTATTTATCAAAGTACCATAGTATTACCATGTTTTTTTACTATAGTAATACTGCGATACCATGGTATTGCTAATAGTTACTTGGATTACCATGTAAATATCTTTATATATGAATATGATATTCATTTAGTACCGTGGTATTTTCTTAAATTACTATAGTAGTATGTTGTAATACTGTGATACTATGGTATTTTTACAGTACCTTGATGTACCATGTAAATATCATGATATATGAATACGGTATTCATTCAGCACCATGGTAGGCTGTTCATCAAAGTACCATAGTATTACCATGTTTTTTTACTATAGTAATACTGTGATACCATGGTATTGCTAATAGTTACTTGGATTACCATGTAAATATCTTTATATATGAATATGGTATTCATTTAGTGCCATTTTATTTATCAAAGTACTATAATATTACCATCATTTTTACTATAGTAATACTGTGGTACCATGGAATTCTTTAGTTTTTTTGGTGTATCATGTAAATATCGTTACATATGAATATGGGATTCATTCAATACCATGGTATTTTCTTTAATTACTATAGTAGTGAGCGGTAATACTGTATTTTTACAGTACCTTGATGTACCATGTAAATATCATAGTATATGAATACAGTATTCATTCAGTACAATAGTATTACAATGTTTTTTACTATAGTAATACTGTGGTACCATGGTATTCTTTACAGTACGTCGATGTACCAAGTAAATATCATAGTATATGGTAATCATATGGTATTTATCAAAGTTACCGTGTTTTTTACTACAGATAATGTGGTACCATGGTATTCTTTACAGTTTTTAGATGTAAATATCATAAGTATATGAATATGGTATTTGTTCAGTAATCAGTACCATGTTATTTATCAAATTACTATAGTATAACATTGCATTTTACCATGATAATATCGTGATACCATAGTATTTTTTACAGTACCTTGTAAATATCGTGGTATATAAATGGTAATCATTCAGGTGTTATGGTATTACAGTATTTTTTTAATAAAGTACCATCTTCCAAAACAAACATGCTGCAGAGCATCTGTACTGTAAAATCATATTCTTAATTCTTAAAATCATCATCTTAATCCTGTAAATCATCCAGATCGACAGTCTTTGTCGCCCTCTGCTGGTTAATTCATATAAGTATCTATGATAGAAAAGCTTAAACTAGTAAAACTTAACCATTAAGCACCTTGTATGGTACAAATATAAGTATTTCATACATTTTATGAAGTTTTGATAGTCTCTCGTTTCTGCGAGTCTTACATAGGCAGTAAATCTCCATCTGCCTCATGAAGTTTACAACGCCTGCAGCATCAACATTACTTCATAGAGAGGAGCCTGATCTTACACACACCTGAGTGTGTGTGTGTGTGTGTGTGTGTCGCTTGAAGCACAAGCATGAAATCAGTGTGTGTTCCATCTGTATGAAACGCCTCCAGCTCTGATAGACGGCCAAGAACCAGTGAGGAGAGTGACACACACACACACACACACACACACACACACACACACACACACACACACACACACACAGATCAGGAGTGTGTGAACTACTCTGGTTTGTCTCTGAGGCGCGTCTCTCTTTCTGCCCCCGGCTGATGTCTCACTGTTCCTGGAACACAGATCTGGATGTGTTTTGGGAGTTTTTTGGCTGGAAGATCTGGTTCTCGCCCACCTCTGATCAACACACTCAACTGATGCGGAGGTGTGTGTGTGTGTGTGTGTTTGCTGCCTTCTCATGTTTGATTTATAGTTCATCTTTGATCTTCTGTCAGATCGTTAGTGATTAGTAGGGCCAAAATTTATCGTTACATTTTTGTACTGAACTAATTATTTTTGCTCTGGTGCTCTCCGTTCATTTTTGACCGAAAAATTTTGTTTTGTTTTTTTTAGAATTTTTTAGAAGGTTTTGGCACTTGCTAATTGAACACACACACACACACACAATCATGGTCACACAAAAAATGGTCACACTTGTCAAAAATGAGCGCATTGGAAATGAATGGGAGATGAATCTCATCTAGTGGAAGCGTTTGGTACTGCGCTCAAGCTAAATCTTACTGAAAGCTCATTTTTTGAGATATCAAGCTCAAATTTGGGTTAGATTTATGGCTTTGATTTTCTTACAGTTTTAGAGTAAAACATGTTTTTTTTAAATATATATTTCATATAAAATTTCAAAATAGTATTTTTGTGCATGGAAAATTCTGTAACTTTTTTTTGTTCACTTTTTTCTAATTTTCTAAAAAAAGAGATCAAAATTAAGTCTGTGTTCTAAAGCATTCAAAATGTTGGAAATTTCATTTTATGCTCAAAAAGTAAATAAATGGATTATAACTGCCGCGTAAATATAATTTAGTACCATAAAATAATACAAATTGTTAAATAAAAACATTATCAAACTAAAACATAGTACATTCATTTCATTGAAATTAAACGTGAAGAGCCATTATTATATATTTATTTATTTTTAATAATTCTGCAGATAAATTACATGATAATTATTTGCATGCATGTTTATTTTTTTAATAAAGCAATGCACTATGACTCTGTTTAACCCATTTATCCGTCTGTTATGAACTGCTCCGAGACTTTGAATGAAGATCAAAGCAGCTTTATTAAGGCAGGCAAACATAAAACAATGTCTAAGACACAGGAAGACGGGCAGAAGATGGAAACCAGAACTAAGCGCCCTCTGGAGGTTATCTGGGCACTGCAGCTGGTGGCTCTAACTCTGTCCTTCCATGTATCATACAGTTACAGCTATGTAAAGAGTTCAAGTGACACTGAAACACTGTGTTTCTCTATTGAGCTCTGAAGACTGGAGTAATGCAGCTTTGATCACAGGATATAAATTACACTTCACTATATATTCACATAGAAAACAGCTGATTTACATTATAATAATATTTCACTGTTTTTACTGTATTTTTGATCAAATAAATGCAGTCTCTCAGAAACATTTGATCTCAGTGGTTTATTTCAGGTGCATCACCACTGTCAGCACACTAGAGGGCAGCATCTCAACATTTATCAGCTCATGCAGTCTGATCTCAGTCTCTCCATAGTTCACTTTCTTTATTTCTTTCTTTCATTCTCGTTATTTTCTGTTTTTAAACACATTTGAGTGTGAGTGGCTTAAGTGTCCAAATGCACTGCAGAAAATCATTCTGTTAATAAAAGATACTGATGAAGTAAATGATTATGAGGTTAAGTGTGAGTTAAGTGTGTTTCATCATGCATATAGGCTGTGTATGAAAACTAATGTTTTTATGCTGAGTTATTTGAGCTATTGGATGAATGAATGTACCGCTCAGTACGCTTTATTCCCTCCTGTTTGTCGGCTTTAGATGTCAGTCTGATTGTGGTCAAGCTGGCGTGGAAATGAAAACAGCAGTAGTTTCTCTCTCTCCCTTTCTCATTAATCAGCTGCTCGTGGTGAAACAAACCGGTTCAATGATTTAACTAGAGAACAAGAAGAGAACAGATCAGATCAGATTAGACTGCATTCATTCAATGAAATACAGTTCAAACACACATGCAGAAATGTAAATGTTAAGTCGGCAAATGCATGTAAAAAAAAAACAGCACATGTCAACTTAGTGTGAATGTTTATATTTAAAATGTTGAATTTTATCTTGTTTTTTTAACAGGTTCTCAGCAAAAATGTTTCACCCAGTTAAAAAAAGGGAACATTCTGTTCTGCAAACATTACTGGAACGTTACTTTTGAATGTTCTCCGAACGTTCCGAAACGAGTAGTAACATTTAAAAAGTGTTACATTCGTTTTGAGAACATTATTTAAGACCAGATCACTTTGAACGAACGTTCTATTAACGTTACTGGAATGTTCATAACCAGTGTTGCATCACGAGTAACTTAAGTTACGTAATCAGATTACTTTTTCAAGTAACTAGTAAAGTAACGCATTACTTTTTTTTTTTCCACATTTATTGACTGACAGCTCTCCTGTCTCCATGTTGAGAGAAATAAAGCACAGATGCTTTATTTCTTTATTCATTTGGAGAATATTCCTCCAAATGAATAAAAACTGTGAAATGCAATCTCAGAATTTTATGCAAACGTGTAATATACTTTATGTATTTATATCCCACTTTATTCACCAGTGTCTTCGCTGCTGACCTTCAATGATCTAATTCAGTCATACTAATAATCAAAAATGACTTTAGATTTAGAAATAAGAGTGTTGAACTTCCTTCTGTGATCCAGAATGGCGGCAGCTGAAAGGTTGAGTGGCGTCCTCTACTGTACAGGTTATTTTTGTTGTGAAAGACTCTTAACATGTGCCAAACTTTTTGTTTTTGTTGTTATTAAATGAGTTACTTTTTTAGGGAGTGACTCAATATTGTAATGCATTACTTTTAAAATGAACACTGGTCTCTGAGAGAACGTTCTCTGGATTGAGCGTATGATGAACATGTTTCTGGACTTCATCATTCAGCGCTTCATCTCGACGTGATTGTCCTTTAGACGACTTCACGGACTCTGGGAAACCTCAGCGCTGGAGTTTAGAGAGAGGTCGGACAGAAATACATCTGCCAAACTCACATTATTCGGACTTTTCTTTAACGCTATAAAGCCTGATGTGTCGTATCTGATCTCTAAATGATTAAAACTATTGTCTCCTACAGTAAAACGTAAGAATAACTGGATTGAATCAGTTTACTTGATTATCGTTCATTAGACGTTTGAGGAAGGTTTATCTCTCAATCATCATTGTATTGCATTGAATTATATGTTTTAAAACTTGATATTATTGGCAGATATTGATATGCATTTTATGCAAGTAAACTATAAGCACTATGCATTAAATATGATAAAACACAATATGCAAACTTTAGGTTCAATAAATGATTATTTCATATGTCAGGCTTTACATATTTAAATCTGAACTAGATAATGCATGTAAAATTGGTTTGAAGTAGATCCGTTAACCCTTTAAGTTCTATTCAAGACTTAATATCTCTTCTTGATTTAAGAATGTTTAGATGTTTGTGCTGGAAAACGAGACAGAAACACGTTTTGCAGTGCATCAGCTGACGGAAGATGGTTGTTTCAGAGCGACGTTCTTCTTCTCATCAGTCCGTTTGATTTTCAGAGACTCTGATGATGGTTCGGCCTCACGTCGCCTTGGAAGCAACAGTCCTCTTTGCATCCGATCAGACTGTTGCCATAGCAGCCACGAGGAGCTCAGCATCCGGCGACCCCAGCGAGAGCTCGTCTGTATCTGTTACCATGGAGCCCAGCGTGAGTGTAGCAGCGTCTCACCTCGATGAAGGCCTTTGTTCATCTGTCAATCACACGCGAGCAGAGCTGCGTTCAGCATGAAACGTTCTGCACGTCTCATCAGAATCATCCGCTGCTCTGACCTGCTTTTCAGGTTAAAAGATCTGCAGCACACCGGGAGAAGTGTCATCCGAGCGGAGCGTCGGCAGGAAAACTCGCTGTCTAGTAACAAGTAACTGGTTCATCTGAGAGCAAAATATCTATTAAAACATGCGGGTCAGAAGGTTTATCATCACTAATCAAAACTAAAACCATCAAAACATCCCATTATTTGAAACGAGATCAAGAAAATATACACTCTAAAAATGCTGTGTTGTTTTAACCCATGGTTGGGTCAAATATGGGTTGGATTTGTGCATATTTGACCCAACCATGGGTTAAAACAACACAGCATTTTTTTATTTTTTTTTTAGTGTGAAAAAACTCTAAAACTTAGGCAACATTTCTTATTTGTGTTTAGTTCAAGTTGTACTAAATGAAAACTAAGACTTAAAACTATATATACATATTTAAAAAATTACTTAAACATTAACTAAAATTAACCCCAAAAAAAGTGTTTCAACCTAAAAAAGGAAGTGTTCTTGCTACCTTAAAGTTTTACGTTTAGTTAATTGTTGTTATTTTAACAGTAGTTGACAACTTGAATATTTGAGTTGACTAAACTTAAAATTTTAAGCACAAACACTTACTTTTTTAATTTTCAAACAACAAAATGTATCGATGGTACGACAATAACACTGGTTTGGATTTCATTGAAAATTGTATATTGTGTTTAATATTTATAATATATTTATATATAATATAATATAATAATATGTATTTATTTGGGTTTAATGTAATATTCACTGTAAGTCCTGACAATGTATGTTTTTTCATTATTAACTCTTCAAAATAATTTCAACTTTAAAAAATGAGTTGAAATGACTTCGATTATACTTTAAAAATTTGAACTTTTTTTTTTTTAAGTTTTAAAATTTCCATCTGGATTATGATTTTTCCTCTTGGTTCATAAGACATTTGATTTTAGTTTAATTCATTGGATTTTGGTGTTTCCACAGGCGCACGTTTATCGTCTTAAACAGCAGACTTCACCGGATATAAATGTGCTGGAAACAGAGCAGAAGCGGACCTGTTTGAGAGCAGGCGGGTTTGTTTGTGAGGTGGAAGCAGCAGATAAAGTAAATGAGTTTGGCAGCTCAGTGCATCGACTCGCTCAGAGAACGTGATGAACACATTTGCATATAAATAGTACGATCATTTTAAGAGCTCATGAACGAGTTCTGCTCTTAGTGCTCTATCCACACACACAATAGAATTATCAACTCTACAATCATTCCTGTGAACTAGTGTCTCTCATACTTTTATTGATTTCATATTTCATCACATTTACAGTGGTGTAAAGCAGTCGTTTGATTGACGGATTATGCAGATTCTGTTTGCATTAAAAAGTCAAAATTATGACTTAAAAAGTCAAAGGTATGATGTAAAAAGTTATGACATACTAAGTCATATTTATGGAATTATGACATTAAACAATCTAAATGATGACAAGTCAATTATAGCATAAAAAGTTGAAATGATGTCTGAAAGTCATAATTATGACATAAAAAGTCAAAATTATGACAAAGTTGTAATTATGACATGAGTCGGAATTGAAATTGACATACTAAGTCATAATTATGACAAAAATTAAAAGTTATGACACTGCAAAATGTTATAATTATTACATACAAAGTCAGTTATGACTTACTGTAAAAAGCCATAATTATAACAAAAATTCAAAGTTGTGACTTACTGTAAACAGTCAAAATTATAACATACCATCATATGTTTTATTGATTTCATATTTCATCACGTTTACAGTGGCATAAAGCAGTCGTTTGATTGACGGATTATGCAGATTCTGTTTGCATTAAAAAGTAAAAATTATGACCTAAAAAGTCAAAGGTATGATGTAAAAAGTTATGACATACTAAGTCATATTTATGGAATTATGACATACTGTACTGAGTCAAAATTATGACTTAAAAAGTCATTATTATGACATTAAACAATCTAAATGATAATAAGTCAATAATGGCATAAAAAGTCATAATTATGATGAAAAGTTGAAACGATGTCTGAAAGTCATAATTATGACATAAAAAAGCCAAAATTATGACAAAGTTGTAATTATGACATGAGTCGGAATTGAAATTGACATACTAAATCAAAATTATGACTTAAGTCATAATTATGACAAAAATTAAAAGTTATGACACTGCAAAATGTTATGATTATTACATACAAAGTCAGTTATGACTTACTGTAAACAGTCAAAATTATAACATCGTCATATTTTTTATTAATTTCATATTTCATCACATTTACAGTGGCATAAAGCAGTCGTTTGATTGACAGATTATGCAGATTCTGTTTGCATTAAAAATTCAAAATTATGACTTAAAAAGTCATTATTATGACATTAAACAATCTAAATGATGATAAGTCAGTAATAATGGCATAAAAAGTCGTAATTATGATGAAAAATTGAAATGATGTCTGAAAGTCATAATTATGACATAAAAACTCAAAATTAAGTCATAATTATGACAAAAATGAAAAGTTATGGCACTGCAAAATGTTATAATTATTACATACAAAGTCAAAGTTGTGACTTACTGTAAACAGTCAAAATTATAACATACCGTAATATTAATTTCATATTTCATCACATTTACAGTGGCGTAAAGCAGTCCTTTGATTGCCGGATTATGCAGATTCTGTTTGCACTGTCTTGAATTGTATGTTGTCATAGCAACCTACTTTCACAAAGTGGTGTTAATGTTTGTTAACTCGTCTTGAATTCGGCTTCATGTCTTCTGCAGTGCAGTTACAGCAGCATTAGTGAAGACGCTTCAGTCACTAAAGCTTTTGTTACATTGCATATATTGACTGATATAGATGATTTCATCATCTGTAGCTATTGCAACATGCGTGTGCTTTCAGCTCATGAATGCGATCCTTCCGACATGACTTGAATGCACCAAAACTCCTGCGCTGCATGGGATTGTGGGTAATATTAGCCGCTGAAGTATGTACTTGAGCGCAGTGTGTGTGTGTTCACTCATGTTGAGTGTGTGAGACTGAGCTGAAGTGAAACTGTGTTTGCTCACATGTATATTATATTTATCTGAACATTGTGCTTTAGTCAGAAACACTCTCAGATGAATCTCCATCACTGCGTCATTCACACCGCAGGACCGACTGTAGACACACAAACAGCCAAACCACCTTACCTGATGATCTCTAACTGTTCCTGTTCACATCATTTATGGATTATCATGCTTTTGTAAATCTTAGTTATTACACAAAAAGTCATAACTATGACGTTTTAAGTCATATTTATGAGCTGAAAAGTCAAAGTTATGACAATTATTGAAGGAAAAGTTGAAATTATACATTAAAAAGTAAAAATTATGACATAAAAACTTGAAATTAAGACAAACTACATAATTTATGAGATGAAAAGTTGAAAATTGATAAAAAAATGTCAATTATGACATTAAAAAGCTGAAATGATCACATACAGTACTGTCGAAAAGCTATGACATAAAAAAGTCAAAATGATGACATATTAAGTCATATTTGTGAGATGAAAAGTCAAAATTATGACAAAAAAGTCAGTTATGGTGTAAAAGGTCAATTATGCTAAATCAAAGTTATGACTTAATGTAAAAAGTCATAATTATGACATTTTAAGTCATATTTATGAGCTGAAAAGTCAAAGTTATGACAATTATTGAAGGAAAAGTTGAAATTATACATTAAAAAGTAAAAATTATGACATAAAAAGTTGAAATTAAGACAAACTACATAATTTATGAGATGAAAAGTTGAAAATTGATAAAAAATGTCAATTATGACATTAAAAAGCTGAAATGATCACATACAGTACTGTCGAAAAGCTATGACATAAAAAAGTCAAAATGATGACATATTAAGTCATATTTGTGAGATGAAAAGTCAAAATTATGACCAAAAAAGTCAGTTATGGTGTAAAAGGTCAATTATGCTAAATCAAAGTTATGACTTAATGTAAAAAGTCATAATTATGACATTTTAAGTCATATTTATGAGCTGAAAAGTCAAAGTTATGACAATTATTGAAGGAAAAGTTGAAATTATACATTAAAAAGTAAAAATTATGACATAAAAAGTTGAAATTAAGACAAACTACATAATTTATGAGATGAAAAGTTGAAAATTGATAAAAAATGTCAATTATGACATTAAAAAGCTGAAATGATCACATACAGTACTGTCGAAAAGCTATGACATAAAAAAGTCAAAATGATGACATATTAAGTCATATTTGTGAGATGAAAAGTCAAAATTATGACCAAAAAAGTCAGTTATGGTGTAAAAGGTCAATTATGCTAAATCAAAAGTTATGACTTAATGTAAAAAGTCATAATTATGACAGCATGTTTTTATCACATAATTATGACTTAATATATCATAGCTATTTTCATGTTATAATTATGTCTTTTTAAGTAACAACTATTAATTAAGATTTACCAAAGCTACGAGTGGACAGAAACGTGACGTGTTTCCGTGAAGATCATGTGACACTGAAGAAAAATATATATTCACATAGAAAACAGCTGTTTTAAAATTACAGTAATATTTCACTGTTTTTACTGTATTTATGATCAAATAAATGCAGCCTTGATGAGCAGAAGAGACTTTATTCTTAATTTATTATTGTTCCAAACTTTTGACCAGTAATGTATATATAAATTAAAGGATTTTCACTTTGGTAAACCAAATGCAATAGGCTGAAACAGAAACTCCACATCATCTTTTGAGACAAAGCGGGTCAAGCGCGTGTAAATGACTCGAGAATAAAGCGTGACAGATTTACGACCCCTTCAAAAAAAGCAGTTGTTTCTGCTGCTGTGACTGTGAAGCTCTGTGTTCAAGGGCAAACGGAGCCGCGGATCCGTCAGGCCCAGAGGAACATGAGCAAATATCGAGCCTGTCATCTCAGATTTGGTTCATAATGCTCACTGGCTGTTCAGAGCACCACGTCTCCATGGCAACCGCTTCATAATACATCATGAAACACCTTCATGCAGGTTTTCATCAGATGCATCTCTTTATCCGCTCCATGCCGACGATGAAATGAATCTGAAGTCTTGATGTGATGCTTCAGGACAGATCCTCGGCGCATCACACACACACACACATCTGAAATAAAATAGAGTAGAAAAAGAAGCAACTTTTTATTCACTGATAATAATCATAAATGTTTCTTGAGCAGCAAATCAGAATGATTTCTGAAGGATCATGTGACACTGAAGACTGGAGTAATGATGCTGAATAAATTACACTTTACTATATATTCACGTAGTTCTAATAATATTTCACTGTTTTTACTGTATTTTTGATCAAACAAACGCAGCCTTGATGAGCAGAAGAACTGCATATTAATTTGTTTGTTTTCTGATTATATTTATTTCAGTTAATAATAACTTTGCAGGTGAAAAAGTTTTAATAATTTTTATTAGTATGTCTAAATCTGATGCCAATGATAACAGATAACACAGTCATGTGACGCAGCAGTAAGGCACTCAACCTTTTCATGTCTTTTTAATTCATTCTCATTAGTGATGTAAGAAGGAGACTCCAGCTCATTTAATCACCTTCAGCCTCTAAAACCATCATGAACTGAAGCCCAGAACAAACACTCGTGACCCAGAACACCCGCTGTGATGCTCCATTCATCTCTCCGTGTCTCATCTTCGTCTCATCCATCCTCCTGCTCTAGTTCTGGACACAGTCTGAGTCTGTTCGAGCTCTGGCGCGCCTCTAGTCTGACCTCAAGTCTTGCTCATTTGTTCACGGATCTCTGGGGAATCTGTGGGATTGGTGAAAGCGCCGACGCTGGAAACCTTCAGCAATTACATAATACTTCTGAGAACGTTCCCTGTCAGGAACTTACGTATTTGACACTGGGGTTTTTCAAATACACTGTCATTACAGCTAGTTTAGGATGAATGTCCAGTAATGCTGAATTCAGTCTTCTAGGTTTGCGGAAAGACTAATTATAGTTCATTATACAATAGGAACAGACATACTGTAAGGTGATGCTCTTGTGATGTACTGATTTATGGATAAAAGCACCTGCTGGTTTATTATTCTCACAGATATTAATCATCTTCACCTGACAGATCATAAAAAATGTCACATTAATGGAAGGACCCGAACAACCATCCAGCAACCTGCTGATCAGTATGCATATCTTCAGAAAAGTTTTTAAGTCAGTCATGGTGTTTATTTATTTGTAGGTTTTTCTGAATGTCGTTTGATTATGATCATGTGTCTGGGCAAATCCTGTGAAGATGCCATAGTTATTTTGGAGCTGTGTGTGTGTGTTCATTTAGCTCATTCTTGTGTCCTAGAAACTCTAAATATAGGCTTCACACAGATGCAGAACAGGTAAATAATTAAGAGCGACTGAACTCTATTTAAATCTGTTTAATTGATGCTTCTCCATGGACCTGCGGGCTCTGGATGGAGACGATGCTGCACTGAGATTTGCCAGATACAGCTGCTCAAATCATGACTGATCCAGAATGATGGGAATATCACAGCCGCTTCCAGCGATGGAAGGAAATTACCTATTATGTCCCCTTTAACAAGTCTCTGGTGTCCCCAGAATGTATCTGTGAAGCTTCAGCTCAAAATACCCCACAGATCATTCATTATCCATGCCCCCTTTTGGGTGGAAGCAAAAACACGCACATATCTGTGTCTTTAAATGCTAATGAGCTGCTGCTGCTCCCCGCCCCCCTTTCCAGAAGTGGGCTGAGCCTTTACAGCACATGCCTTGGATACTCCGGCAACAAAAAAAACAGTAGAAACAGAACGCGTTTTGCATTCCACTACACTGCTTATCTGCGTTAGACGGACCTCGCGTTTTTTTTCTTACATTCGGGCCATTCACACACAGTGCATTTTGCGTCAAAAAACGCAGTGGAAGGTGTCGAGACGCGTTTTTAAAAAGTTAATAGCCCCAAAAAGCTGTGGTTTACAGTGAATTTAGAACAGAGTGCCCCCCTTATATTATATTTATTTTAAAAGAAGCAGCAAGACACAGATGCACTGGCACAGGTGTATGCTTGTAGAGTAATTTAATGGCTTCAAACTCGACCAATCAGAATCAAGGACCGGAACTATCCGTTTTATATACCTTATGAAGTGAATTCATCGCGGATTTGTGAATGCACCGCTCGTTTTTAAATATCATGTGCATCTGGGAGCTCGATGGGTCCACCACACGTGCAACACTCCTTGATGGACATCATTTCAGAAAGGAACGGTAGAAGCGTCGTCCATATAAGGATGGCTCCGCCCCTTGCTCACGCTCAACTGCTATTGGCCAGTAAAGTTTACTGGAGCGGTGCAATTAGGCTTCAGTATTAAGGGAAGGAGGGGATACACCCCATAGCGTAGCTCACAATGTCGAGAGAATCATTCTGTTTATGATTTATGGGAAATATGAAAAAAGGAGTGAGGTGGTTGTGTACACACAATGCCAACACACATTTATGTTCTAACACTGAATTTTGCATAATAGGTCCCATTTAAGTATTGTTTTCTGAAAAAAGGTATCAAAATAGCTTATGTTTATGTAATATCTGCCAATGGGGTCAGAGAACAGATCTTATTTTTTCTCTTTGAATTAAGATTATTTTTCTGACCCCACTGGCTGATATTTGTTCTTGTTTGAAGCAGAAAACAAGACTAAATATCTAAATGTATCTTGATTAAAGAATATTTAGGTAATTGTGCTGGAAAACAAGACAAGTCATTTTTTGCAGTGTGATCATTCTTTGGGTAAAGGAGAATCTGTTTGATACAGAAGCAGTTAAATTATTCAAGTCTTGCCTCAGAGTCTGAGCAGATAAAGTACACAGAACCTTTCATAATGTGGTACAAGATCACCAGCTGATCCTACATCGCCCCAGATACTGAAGAATAATGAAATCTAACTTTTCCGCCTGCTTCAATATGTGAACTTAATTAGGAGGAACAGGTGTGGAGCTCTCGTACCCGCCAAAAGCATTTGCAAAATGTCATGTGAGGGACGCGTGGGAGCGCTGCTGGAGTCCCAGACCTCATTTCCACCGGAGTCTAGACTTTCCTGGAGTCTGAGAGGAAACCGCGGAGATTCATGTAGTGTCCTTAAAACACACGGATCTTTATGATGCTTTATGTGCCCACACATGTTCAGAAGCGTAAATATTCTAAAAACATTTAGCTAAATGTTATTTTCCTTATGTTATTTCTCGGTTATTCTAACGTTAAGGGAATATTCTTTTTGCACACATTATGGGAACGTTACTTTTGAACACTTAGAATAACTCGCATAATTGAGTTTGTTGAGATAACTCAAATATTCAAGTAAGTTAGTTTAACTTAAAATGTAAATTAAAATGTAAAAAAATTTGACTTGACAGGATGACATTTGTGCCTGAATATTTTACTGTATATTTCTGTAACTGATATAATGTTAATATACCAATATATAGTCAGGTAACTTACAAAAATGCTTTTTCTGTAGCATTTTTACATTCTCTTTCCATTAAAATGAATAGCGCTTGTTTGTTTTCGGTGAGCGTTCAGCTCAGTTGAGTTTTCCTTCTCTTGGCTCGTTACAGCATTGTTAATTGTTTTGGCAGCAGCAGCATCTCTGCGTCTGATGGAGGTCACAGAGACACAGATATGATTATGCTAATGAGCAGAGACACGTCCAGTGAGCGGAAAACCTGAAATGAGAAGAGGGACGTCCAGCAGAGACACGGGACATCTAGGCATACTGTCTTTCTCTCTGCTTAGTTTTCAGTCATCTAGTCATTGTAAAAGTTATTTAAATATTTATTCAAAACCAACAGGCCTGGTTTTCATGAACTGAAGACATTTAGCTGGTTCGGCATAACTCCTATCGGAACATTAGAGAGTCTGGATTCTGTCAGTCAAGATAAAGCAGCATTGTCAAGCATTCTGGCAAAGTGGTGAACAAAAGTTCTTCCAGTAACGTTAATAGAACGTTTGTTCAAAGTTATCTGGTCTTTAATAATGTTCTCAAAACGTTAGCATTTGTATCATTCATGGAAGGTTTTTTTTAGTTGGATGTTCATCTAATGTTTTTTAAATGTTACTATTTGTTTCAGAACTTTCAGAGAACATTCAAATGTAACGTTCCCATAATGAGTGTTCCATTAAAGTTTGTATAAACAAGAAAAAAACACACTATTTAATACATTTAAAAAGATGGACGTTTTGAACTTTCAGAGAAAATTTAGAAATAACGGTTTTATAACTTAATGGGAACATTAACAAAACATTCTTAGAACATTTTTTTGTTATCTGGGTTGACACTTCAAATAAAGAATAATTACATTGTTATGTTTTCGTTGTTGTTGAGACTTTCAACCGATTCGTTCAAAAATGCTCATTTATTCAGAAACGAACCAGTAAGAACTAATCTATATTTGGACTTTTCATCTCATAAATATGCTTTAGTATGCCATAATTTGAACTTTTCATCTCATAAATATGCTTTAGTATGCCATAATTTGAACTTTTCATCTCATAAATATGCTTTAGTATGCCATAATGTGGACTTTTCATCTCATAAATATGCTTTAGTATGCCATAATGTGGACTTTTCATCTCATAAATATGCTTTAGTATGCCATAATTTGGACTTTTCATCTCATAAATATGCTTTAGTATGCCGTAATTTGAATTTTTCATCTAATAAATATGCCGTAGTATGCCGTAATTTGGACTTTTCATCTCATAAATATGCTTTAGTATGCCGTAATTTGGACTTTTCATCTCATAAATATGCTTTAGTATGTCATAATTTGGACTTTTCATCTCATAAATATGCTTTAGTATGCCATAATGTGGACTTTTCATCTCATAAATATGCCGTAGTATGCCGTAATTTGGACTTTTCATCTCATAAATATGCTTTAGTATGCCATAATGTGGACTTTTCATCTCATAAATATGCTTTAGTATGCCATAATTTGGACTTTTCATCTCATAAATATGCTTTAGTATGCCGTAATTTGAATTTTTCATCTAATAAATATGCCGTAGTATGCCGTAATTTGGACTTTTCATCTCATAAATATGCTTTAGTATGCCGTAATTTGGACTTTTCATCTCATAAATATGCTTTAGTATGTCATAATTTGGATTTTTCATCTCATAAATATGGTTTAGTATGTCATAATTTGGACTTTTCATCTCATAAATATGCTTTAGTATGTCATAATTTGGACTTTTCATCTCATAAATATGCTTTAGTATGTCATAATTTGGACTTTTCATCTCATAAATATGCTTTAGTATGTCATAATTTGGACTTTTCATCTCATAAATATGCTTTAGTATGTCATAATTTGGATTTTTCATCTCATAAATATGCTTTAGTATGTCATAATTTGGATTTTTCATCTCATAAATATGCTTTAGTATGTCATAATTTGGATTTTTTATCTCATAAATATGGTTTAGTATGCCGTAATTTGGACTTTTCATCTCATAAATATGCCGTAGTATGCCGTAATTTGGACATTTCATCTCATAAATATGCTTTAGTATGTCATAATTTGGATTTTTCATCTCATAAATATGCCGTAGTATGCCATAATTTGGACTTTTCGTCTCATAAATATGCTTTAGTATGCCATAATTTGGACTTTTCATCTCATAAATATGCCGTAGTATGCCATAATTTGGACTTTTCGTCTCATAAATATGCTTTAGTATGCCGTAATTTGGACTTTTCGTCTCATAAATATGCTTTAGTATGCCGTAATTTGGACTTTTCATCTCATAAATATGCTTTAGTATGCCGTAATTTGGACTTTTCATCTCATAAATATGCTTTAGTATGCCGTAATTTGGATTTTTCATCTCATAAATATGCTTTAGTATGCCGTAATTTGGACTTTTCATCTCATAAATATGCTTTAGTATGCCGTAATTTGGATTTTTCATCTCATAAATATGCTTTAGTATGCCGTAATTTGGATTTTTCATCTCATAAATATGCTTTAGTATGCCGTAATTTGGATTTTTCATCTCATAAATATGCTTTAGTATGCCGTAATTTGGACTTTTCATCTCATAAATATGCTTTAGTATGCCGTAATTTGGACTTTTCATCTCATAAATATGCTTTAGTATGCCGTAATTTGGACTTTTCATCTCATAAATATGCTTTAGTATGCCGTAATTTGGACTTTTCATCTCATAAATATGCTTTAGTATGCCGTAATTTGGACTTTTCATCTCATAAATATGCTTTAGTATGCCGTAATTTGGACTTTTCATCTCATAAATATGCTTTAGTATGCCGTAATTTGGATTTTTCATCTCATAAATATGCTTTAGTATGCCGTAATTTGGATTTTTCATCTCATAAATATGCTTTAGTATGCCGTAATTTGGATTTTTCATCTCATAAATATGCTTTAGTATGCCGTAATTTGGATTTTTCATCTCATAAATATGCTTTAGTATGCCGTAATTTGGATTTTTCATCTCATAAATATGCTTTAGTATGCCGTAATTTGGATTTTTCATCTCATAAATATGCTTTAGTATGCCGTAATTTGGACTTTTCATCTCATAAATATGCTTTAGTATGCCGTAATTTGGACTTTTCATCTCATAAATATGCTTTAGTATGCCGTAATTTGGATTTTTCATCTCATAAATATGCTTTAGTATGCCGTAATTTGGACTTTTCATCTCATAAATATGCTTTAGTATGCCATCATTTGGATTTTTCATCTCATAAATATGCTTTAGTATGCCATAATGTGGACTTTGCATCTCATAAATATGGCGTAGTATGCCGTAATTTGGACTTTTCATCTCATAAATATGGCGTAGTATGTCATCATTTGGACTTTTTTCATCTCATAAATATGCTTTAGTATGCCATAATTTGGACTTTGCATCTCATAAATATGCCGTAGTATGTCATCATTTGGACTTTTCATCTCATAAATATGCCGTAGTATGCCGTAATTTGGACTTTTCATCTCATAAATATGCTTTAGTATGCCATAATTTGAACTTTTCATCTCATAAATATGCTTTAGTATGTCATAATTTGAATTTTTCGTCTCATAAATATGCCTTAGTATGCCGTAATTTGGACTTTTCATCTCATAAATATGCTTTAGTATGTCATAATTTGGACTTTTTATCTCATAAATATGCCGTAGTATGCCGTAATTTGGACTTTTCGTCTCATAAATATGCCTTAGTATGTCATAATTTGAATTTTTCGTCTCATAAATATGCCTTAGTATGTCATCATTTGGACTTTTCATCTCATAAATATGCCTGTGATATGTGATATGACTTTTAATGTCATAATTAAGATTTGCTAAAACGTGTTTGGGTTTCCATATTTTTATATTGAACTGAAATATTCTATATGATGATAAGTACATCGTAGGGAGGTCATGTGTCAACATTGTAGCGCGCTACAGTCTTACGGTCTCCAGTATGCAGTACGCAGTGCGCGAGTCATCCACTCTGATCCGACCCATGTTGCTCAGGTCGAGTGTTTGGAGGCGATGGGCGGGGCCACACAGTGAACAGGAGCTGCTGCTCTTCTCCTCATATCCCTGTTTCAGCAACATCAGGATGACAGTCATTGCTGAAGATGACGGAGATCCAGAGTGATGGACTGACACAGGTTCGGTGAGAACATCCAAACCTTCCACACACATGCATGTCTCTGACTTCAGTTAAATAGCGAATAATCGCGTTTAAAGGCTTTTGTGTGAAAATGAGTGAGAAACAAACGTCAGTTTAACGCAAAACACAGAATAAATGATGTGATAATGTCTAAAGTGACATATTGACATTTCATTGTAAACTCGACCTGTCAGATCTAATCATTTGGATGCATGTTTTATTGATGTGTTTTATTGTTTTGCACATGTTGCTTTTCATTTTTCATGTTGTGCGCGTGCATGTTTTACTCTTCGAGCGCAATAGAAAGTCAATCAATAAAACACACTTTGTGAGTGAAATACAGTATAGTACAATATCAGTTCAGTAGTTTTACAATATGAACATTTCAGACCCATTAACTGGTCCAAAACAAGATTTAAATACTTTATTTATTATTTAAGTTTATTATAATGGGTTTAACTAACAAACAAACGCAAAATGAAAGGGAAATCTCTCAAGGTGACCTTAAAGTTGGGCACATGCTAGATTAACAGACATCTGTTTAATACTGTGTCCAGTTTGCCATATGCAAAAAAAAGAAAAAAAAAAAAAAAAGTCAAATTAAGACATCATCAGTCAATTATTTGTCTGTTAATAATCTGGTTTTTGGTGCTTCACCACTAGATTTAAGAAACCCTGAGACAAAAATGTAAATCCTGTCTTTATTCACTCTCCCTCATCAGGTTTAAAGGATGAAGAATGATGTTTTGTGAACTATATCCGTACATAGAATGTGTTGAAGTCTGAGGAGATGCTTGACATTTTCTTTGAGTGCGGACTGAAGTAGCATCTATAAATGCGGGATTGTTTGGTTTGTTTGGCGCTGACATTAAAGCCCTATGGATCAGCGTGTGGGAGTGTGTGCTTATTGTTCTACCACCTCTGAACACAGAGTGAGATGATGCTGCAGAGACCAGGACGCACTCTTTAAAGACACAGATCCGCTGCCAGTCTTCACAACTGTTTGCTGATCAACATATTCAACCTTTTCATTATTTTAAGACTTATACGGACTTATAGGTGTCAATGCTCAGATATCCAGTGGACACTGGAGTGTGAGTTTGATGCTTCACCTGCGGAGAGTTTGTGATTCATGTGCTGCTTGTCCTTGTAAAACTCAAGGGTGTTGCTGTGTGGGTGCTAAGATGTCCTGGGTGGTTGCTATGGTTTCTGAGTGCTTTTAGGCATGTTGCTATGCTGTTGCTGTGAAGTTTTGGGTGGTTGTAAGGGTGTTGCTAGGGTTTTATGAGTGTTGCTACTGTATATGGTTGCTAGGATGTTCTGGGTGGTTGCCAGGGCATTGCTATGCAGTTGCTAAGATATTATGAGTATTACTTCTGTATATGGTTTCTGGGTGGTTGCCAGGGCGTTGCTATGGCATTGCTATGTAGTTGCTAAGGTATTATGAGTATTGCTTCTGTATATGATTTCTGGGATGTTCTGGGTGGTTGCCAGGGCGTTGCTATGTGGTTGCTAAAGTGTTTAAGTGTTGCTGTATGGTTGCTGGAATGTTCTGGGTGGTTGCCAGGGCGTTGCTATGCAGTTGCTAAGGTATTATGAGTATTACTTCTGTATATGGTTTCTGGGTGGTTGCCAGGGCGTTGCTATGTGGATGCTAAAGTGTTTAAGTGTTGCTGTATGGTTGCTGGAATGTTCTGGGTGGTTGCCAGGGCGTTGCTATATTGTTGCTAAGATGTTGTGACGCAGTGTTACTACTGTATATGGGTTTTGGGATTGTTATGGTGGTTGCTATGGCATTGCTATGTAGTTGCTAAGGTATTATGAGTATTGCTTCTGTAAATGGTTTCTGGGATGTTCTGGGTGGTTGCCAGGGCGTTGCTATGTGGTTGCTAAAGTGTTTAAGTGTTGCTGTATGGTTGCTGGAATGTTCTGGGTGGTTGCCAGGGCGTTGCTATATTGTTGCTAAGATGTTGTGACGCAGTGTTACTACTGTATATGGGTTTTGGGATTGTTATGGTGGTTGCTATGGCATTGCTATGTAGTTGCTAAGGTATTATGAGTATTGCTTCTGTATATGATTTCTGGGATGTTCTGGGTGGTTGCCAGGGCGTTGCTATGTGGTTGCTAAAGTGTTTAAGTGTTGCTGTATGGTTGCTGGAATGTTCTGGGTGGTTGCCAGGGCGTTGCTATGCAGTTGCTAAGGTATTATGAGTATTACTTCTGTATATGGTTTCTGGGTGGTTGCCAGGGCGTTGCTATGTGGATGCTAAAGTGTTTAAGTGTTGCTGTATGGTTGCTGGAATGTTCTGGGTGGTTGCCAGGGCGTTGCTATATTGTTGCTAAGATGTTGTGACGCAGTGTTACTACTGTATATGGGTTTTGGGATTGTTATGGTGGTTGCTATGGCATTGCTATGTAGTTGCTAAGGTATTATGAGTATTGCTTCTGTATATGGCTTCTGGGATGTTCTGGGTGGTTGCCAGGGCGTTGCTATGTGGTTGCTAAAGTGTTTTAAGTATTGCTGTATGGTTGCTGGGATGTTCTGGGTGGTTGCCAGGGTGTTGCTATATTGTTGCTAAGATGTTGTGACGCAGTGTTACTACTGTATATGGGTTTTGGGATTGTTATGGTGGTTGCTATGGCATTGCTATGTAGTTGCTAAGGTATTATGAGTATTGCTTCTGTATATGATTTCTGGGATGTTCTGGGTGGTTGCCAGGGCGTTGCTATGTGGTTGCTAAAGTGTTTAAGTGTTGCTGTATGGTTTCTGGGATGCTCTGGGTGGTTGCTAGGGCGTTGCTATGCAGTTGCAAGGGTGTTTTTGAGTGTTTCTTGTGTATTTGGTTGCTCTGAGTGGATCCCAGGGCATTGCTATGCAGTTACTAAAGTGTTTTGAGTGTTGCTACTGAATTTGGTTGCCAGGGCATTGCTATGCAGTTGCTAGGGTTTCTCTGTATTTTTTTTTTTTCTGTCTCGCATGAAAAGAGTCCCCCCTCAAGTATATTTAACATGAATTTTGCATTTTTATCATGTAGCTCTTTTTATTTATTGTGACTGATATGGTTTCATTTCCCTCTGGTTGTGTTTTGTAATGGTCCTTCAGCGAAACTCAGTGTGGAGATGTTGAAAGCGTCTGTGAAGTGTCACGACCCCCTCTGCCCTCATTGACGTTCTCTGAAGGGGGTCTGACTCACGTCTGTCACTCGTAGACACTGACATTTCCACCGGCCGTGTGTCATGACGGGTTTACTGAAGTCTTTTCACGCCATGAATTATTCATACAAACATCACTGTATGCCACGCATAATTCTGAGGGATTAGGCAAATTGAAAACCTGCTGGCAAAGGTGAATTATACATTAGTCAGTGCAATTAAGCAATGTCATCTGCTTCTGTAATTGATTATCTGATTGGAATGTATAATCGGGCTCATGAGGGGGCGCATGTGAAATCAGCGAATTTACAGATGATGTTTAATTGAAATGGGGCGGATTAATGGGAGCTGCTGGTAATGCTATCAGCCGGGACATTAGAGGGAAACAGGATCAGGCTGTCAGGAACTCACTGTTATATCTGTAATTTCAGATGTTGAGTGTTTTTCAGACCCGTTGTCATTGATGATCATTGACTGGAATCGTCTGAATATGAAAAACAGAAGTGAATAACTGCATTACTATTAATAAAAGATCATAATTAAAAAAGCAACAAAAGTACCTCAGCTTTGCTTCAGAAGAAAATGTTATTTCTCAGAGGTTGTAGAGTTTTAGTTCAGTTTTCAAGTTCAACTTTGTCCCAGATGTTTCTCCTAAAAAAGAAGTAATATTAATATAATAATAATAAAAAAGACTCAAATGAGTAATAGTTATCATCCACTAAGATTCTAGAGCTAAAAATGAAATGTGGAGCAGCTCAGATCATTAGATGAGAAACGTTTAAGATCATATTGAGATTTCTTGCACTTGATTACATTTACATTTATTCATTTTGCAGACGCTTTTATCCAAAGCGACTTACAAGTGAGGAATACAACAAGCTAATCATTGTGAAGAGGCAAATAGACACGAGAAGTGCTCACAATACAAGTTTCAGACATTGCTTAGAGTAGCATACGCTAGAATAGGGAGGAAGTGAGGGCATTTTCTTTTTTTAAGCTTTTCTTCACAGTTTTCAGCTGTTTTTTAAATATATCCAGGGATTCTGCATTCCGGATGAAGGCGGGGAGATCATTCCACCAGCGAGGAACAGTGAATGAAAATGTTCTGGAGAGTGATTTTGTGCCTCTCTGTGATGGTACCACGAGCCTTCGCTCATTTAGTGATCGCAGGCTTCTGGTAGGGATGTGGACTCGTAAGAGTGAGTGGAATTAGGAGGGTGCTGAACCTGTGGTAGATCTGTAAGCAAGCGTCAATGCCTTGAACTTGATGCGAGCAGCAAGTGGTAGCCAGTGTAGAGAGATGAAGAGAGGCGTGCTCTTTTAGGCTTTTTATTGACAAGACGTGCTTGATTGCGCATGATGGCAGTCCAGCCAGAAGAGCATTGCAGTAATCAAGCCTAGACATGAACAGGGCCTGGACGAGAAGTTGTGTTGCATGTTCAGTTAGAAAAGGCCTGATTTTCCTGATGTTGTGTAGTGCAAATCTGCATGACCGAGCTGTCTTTGCAATGTGGTCTTCGAAGGTCAGTTGGTCATCAAAGATTACTCCAAGATTTCTGGTCGACCTTGATGAGGTGTTGTAGAGTCGGATTGGCAGGGAAGACAAGAAGCTCAGTCTTTGCCATGTTGAGCTGCAGGTGATCATTCCGAGATGTCCGCTAGAAAGCCTAACATTCGTGCAGCTACTCTGGGATCATCTGGATGGAATGAAAGGAAGAGCTGCGTATCATCAGCATAGCAATGGTGTGAGAAACCATGTGCCTGCATGACCCAGTGATGTAGTGAATATGGAGAAGAGGAGAGGTCCAAGCACTGAACCCTGAGGAACCCCATGATCAGTCGATGTGCTTCGGATACCTCCCCTCTCCAGGCAACTCTGAAAGACCTTCCTGTGAGATGAGATTCAAACCAGAGAAGTGGAGTTCCTGTGATCCCAGTGATGAGAGGGTGGACAGAAGGATCTGATGATTCACGGACTCAAAGGCAGCTGATAGATCAAGCAGAATGAGAATTTGGTCAGTGACCGACAGTAGTGCAGTCTTGGTTGAATGGCCACTCTTGAAACCCGATTGGTTGACGTCCAACTGGTTATTCTGGAGTATGAGAAATGAGTGCCCCCACCCCTCCAGACTGGCAAGGGGTATGAGAGAAAGAGAAGTTGTTAGAGAGAGCAGCGGGAGTTGCCGAGTCCTCTGGACTAATCCAGATCTCAGTCAAGCCCAAGATATTGAGAGCAGATTTAGTAGCAATGGCTGGATTGAAGTCGGCTAAGGTTTGATTGCAAACATTAGTATCTTAGCAAAAGTTTGAGATGCTGTTGAGATCTCTTCAAAAACTCTAGATGAGACACACGTTCATCTCAGTTTCCTCTCCATTTAATTTCATTGTTGTCTTGGGGAAACTACTGAAATATTAATGCTGCAAAAAATAATGTTATATACACTAAATAGGCTTAATATTTGAAGTAATTTTGTTTCTCAATTTCCTGTTCTTCTTTCCTTCCCACCCACAGGATGATTGACAGGCCCACAACCCAATAGGCACAATGATCGCTACAGGTGGGCTGCTGAGAATTTCGAGGCGCCAGGAATCGCTGCGATCCAAGAACCGTGCGGAGAACAAGAAGAAGAGGAAAGCCAAGAAAAAACGAAAGAACGACGTTGTTGTGGTGAAAGGAAAAGTGAAGCTGTGCTCCGCCTCAGGGCTGGTCGCGGCGCTTGGCATTTTGATCCTGCTAGTGGGCATCGCCATGGCCGTACTGGGATACTGGCCTAGAAATCGCACAGATGTGGCGGCACAGCGAGCGAAACAGGCTAACCTCACAAGCAATAACATGGTGGTGGTGTCGAGCGAGTTGGCCGACAGAAACACTTCGTCACGTTCACTCGGCTTCTTCCACAGTCTGTTTGCGGGTTACTTATACTCGGATAATCTCAAAGTCTTTGGGCCTTTAGTGATGGGCATCGGGATTTTCCTCTTCATCTGTGCAAATGCCGTTCTGCATGAGGATCGTGACAAGAAAACTAAAATCATAAATCTGAGGGATATTTACTCCACAGTCATAGACATTCACGGTTTGCGGGCCAAAGACTGCGTCCCGTTCAACGGCCTCATCAGTTACATGCAGTCCAGGAGCATAGAGGGAAAAGCGGGAAACCACAGGCGTCCGTCGTGCGTGAGAAAGTGCGCAAAGCGCAAGTCGTCGATTTATAGTATATCCCGAGGATCCGAGGAAACGCAGTGGGAGACGGGCTCCATCGTCACGTCGTCCGTTAACGCGTTCACCTTACCCGTCATCAAACTCAACAACTGCGACATGCAGGAGCACGACATCTCGCGCCGCAGGAGCTGCTCCGCTGCGCTGGAGACCAGAGCGCAGGTGTCAAGGACGCGCATGTCGCTTTCCCAGGATTCCAAGCTCAACGTGGCTGCGGCGGGGAGGCGGGTCACGGGGTCGCGCCTGTCCCTGAACGTGCTGCCGGATCCCGGTTGTCGGGATGAACGATCGCGGAGGTTCAGCTGTCCCAGACTGGAGCACTCGGGCAGTAAGGGCTACATTAAACTGGGAGATTCGCTCGCAGGTGTCAGAGGAAGTGAGGATAAAGAGACACACACACTTCCAAACTGCAGCCCCTAAAAACACCTTTAAATGTCTGAATGTCACTGCGGATGAAGCTTGTGTTTGATGATGATGCACCATGTATAACTAACAAACCACAAACAAACAAACAAACAAACACATACTGTCTTCATCTACTGGTTTATAAGTTCAGATTAAACAAACGTGTTTGTGCATCTTTCTATACAGTGTAAAGACTCTTGCTGTGGTGGGGTTTTTTAATCACATTCATACATTTATAAGTGTGACTGAACAGATTCACTGCAAAAAATGATACGGTACAACTATCTAAACATTCTTGAATCCAGATACATTTACTTTTTTAAAAACAAGAACAAATATACGCTAATTGGGTCAGAAAAATACACTTATTTTAAAGAAACAATGTGTCTGACTTCATTGGCAGATATTTGTTCTTGTTTTAAAGGAGACCTATAACGCCCCTTTCACAAGATGTAATATAAGTCTCTGGTGTCTCCAGAATGTGTGTGTGAAGTTTCAGCTCAAAATACCCCACAGATCATTTATTATAGCTTGTCAAATTCGCCCCTATTTGGGTGTGAGCAAAAACACGCCGTTTTTGTGTGTGTCCCTTTAAATGCAAATGAGCTGGCGCTTTCCAGAAGAGGGCAGAGCTTTAACAGCTCAACAACAACAAAGCAGGAGAATCTCACGCAGCCAAAATGACAAAAGTGTTCATCCTTACATTGTTCAAACCGGAGTCGACACTGATGGAGAGACTCAGGAAGAAGTTACAACTTTTAGATGTTTCTGAATGGTTAGTGGATAAATTTATGTAGTTGCTGTGGAGTTGATTCAACTCATCCACTAGCATGTGCCGTCATGTTCATCTTTTGTGTTGAATTGAACCTCGCTTGTGAAGCAGTCCGGCGTAAAATGACGGCATGTCAACAACACTCGACTACAACAACTCTTCCTCTTCTCTAAAGCAGCCCAACATGGCCCCGCCCCCTTTGTTGAGTGTTCTCGGGGGCGGGGTTTATGTAAATTTTAGGGTTAGTGATGTCACTAACCCGGGAAGAAGCTTGTTGCTGCTGTTTGTTGTAGTCCTTAAACAGCGATTTCTGTAAAAGAAAATATCTCTCTTTGCATTGAACTTTGAGCGTCGTAACCTTGCAGATGTTGTTCATGCTCAAACAACAACATTACACACTAACTAAAGTTAACAAAGTCAAATCATAATCAAGGACCCCTTTAAGCAAAAACTTGCTTCATTTTCATACATTTTTCATAAAACAAGTCTTAATATCTTCAGTCATGTTGCTTCTCCAGTAAATGTATCTTGTTTTAATTATATTTAGATATTTGTGTTGGAAAACAAGACATAAATCAAATGTCAAATGTTTGTAAAGTCATATTTTGTATCTAATGACATTCAGACATTTTTATGTGTCCGTGTACTTTTTGTGGTCACTGTACGCTACTGTTCAAAAGTTTGCAGTTTGAAATTAATACTTTTATTCATCAAGGACACATTAAATTGATCAAAAGTGACAGAGCAGTTTCTTGAGCATCAAATCATCATATCAGAATGATTTCTGAAGGATCATGTGACACTGAAGACTGGAGTAATGATGCTGAATAAATTACACTTTACTATATATTCACGTAGAAAACAGATATTTTAAATTGGAATAATATTTCACAATTTTTACTGTATTTTTGATCAAATTAACACAGCCTTGGTGACTCTTTCAAAAATATTATAAAATCTCACCCATCTTAAACATTTGAAGCAGGATGAAAGATGAAAACCATTTAGTAAATGTGTAATTAATATCATATGTTGATGTTCATCATTTTATATATCTGAGAACATTAGTAGCAAAGAAAAAAATTCACTGAAAGATGATATTGTTTTGACTCAAGAGGAACAAAAAGCATCATAACATTCATAATTCATCTGATGCGAGGACATCATCTGATACTGTATGAAATTAAAAGTAATTAAGCATAAGAATATGTCTATATTTGCTCACAGATGAGTCATTTGACAGCAGGTGTAGGCGCTGCCGCTAATGAACTACTAGTTTATAGTTAAAGTTTTTATGCATTTTTTTTTTTTTATTATTATTGTTTTTTTTTTATTTACTGTAGCAAATGAAGATGTTTAACCTTAAAATGTTTCACCATGAGCTTTCCCAGCTAACAGAACGTTCTGGCAAGGTTCTCTCAACGTTATGAACAGTAACATTAATAGAATGTTCAATTTTTAAATGTTACTAATTGATCATTCAAACGTAACATTCTCATAAACAATGGAATGTTTCCTAACATTCGTATACCAAAAAAATAATAATAAAACATTTGAACGTTCAGAGAACATTTCATAACTTAATGGGAACATATATTGGGATCTTTCTTTCTTTTAAATACATTCCAGTGTTTTTACTTTCTATTTGTACTGTATTGTATGTCAATATCAGATATAAATTAGTGTAAGAAAAGAGTCATTAACATGATTCTGATGTAGAAAAGCGTCGTGCCTTTTGACGAACTGTTACAGGATGTTTTGTGTAGCTTCGATCTACTCGTATCTGTTGTTATATTTAGACTTCACTGTATATCTGTCACAGTTTTTATATGTTTATTATAAAACAGCGTAATCACAACTACTAGATCCTGAGACTGAAATGAAATATCGTGTCCATGTGGGACAGCAGCACTAACATCAGATGTTATAAACACACACAGCTCATATTATGCAACTTTGCACTTGTTGTTTTTGTATTTTCACTCATTTTTAGCGAGCAGATATTGTATACACAAGGGCAATAACTGATTTAGCTGAGGACTCGGGTCTTTTAGACACTTTGTCTGGTGATTTTCGAGAGTTTTATGAGACTGTAGCTGTTCAGTGGTTTTAGCTGCTACATCACAATAAAGTTCTTTGAGTTGATTCTGTCCTGCATTGATCTTCTGCTGTCTCAAATCTCTCTATGATGTTATAAACAGGTTTATACTGACATCTAGTGGAGAATTAGTCAGGGTTAGTGACCTGCTTCAGACCGACTGTAGTTAATAGCAATACTTCTGCAACATTTATTAATTTTAGTTCATTTCAGCTAGCGCGTTTTTGAGTATCTGTTAAATAAATGCTAAATCTGATCAATTTTTCCCTGCAAAATGATTTTGCACAAATTATATTTAAATATATTTAAGGGAAAACTGTGTTATTCAAACATTCATAAATGAGTTTGACACTGACAGCTTGTTTTTTTCTGGTCTAAAGACTTTAGTTTATGGACTTTGACCTTCACTATTCCTGATATTCCTCAAGTCACATCAGGTGAACAAAGATCTGAGATTGTCTCTTTATCTAAGACCATCCCTTTATCTAGAATTGCACATCCGTGTTACTACAGAATATAATAAACATTAATATCCATGTGGAAACACGCCTATGATTGTTGTACCTTTGGCATTTTTATTATTTAAAAGGCTGCAAACACTAAAACGGAAACCTAAAAGTTTACATAAAATACACAAAATATGGCAGTGGATGATATATTCACCATGACATCTTACCTAAGCATTACAGTCACATATATATAGTTTATCAAATAAACCCATAAATTGTAATCTCTGAGTGTCTGAGGGGTCACCCTTCTCAGATAAGGAAGGAGGGGATTACATTTAGGGTGTGGTTAAGACGACAGCGAGCCAATCACAGACAGGGGGCGTGGCCTTCCCGTACCAGCCTCCGCCCAAGGAAACTTGTGAACGCGAGCGTGTGATTGAAGTGGAAGTTCGTCAGGTGAAACAGTCTTTCTGCTCGTGTCCTGACAGCGTGTGTTTGGATCAAATGCTGCTTTATCTGCACTGACATTTGTCAAAGGATCCTCTGAGAGCGACTCTGTGTCAGGTGATGTTTAACGTGTCTGTGTACTAACTTACAGTGTTTTGAGCGCGTGATACGTTGTTCCTTAAGGTGAGATAAGAGTAGTAGGAATGTTTACGTATGTATTTTATTAATAATTCGGTATATGAAACCATTTGTAGATATAGTTCTGCTTTGAATGTGAGTTTTTGTTCAAAGTGACATTGGAAACTGTGCATTTTTGCTGTACAACTACTGAAATATTGATTGTTTTAGATTACTAGAAATCTTCAGATTTAGTGTTTTAATGAAAAAATGAGTGCTGTCAAATCGATTAATCGCATCTAAACACACACACACACACACATTATTAATGTGCACTACCAGTCAAAAGTTTGGAAACATTACTATTTTTAATGTTAAAAGCCTCTTATGCTCATTAAGGATGCATTTATTTCACAATAAATACAAATAAAAACCAGTAATATTGTGAATAATAATGTAAAATGTTCTGTTTTAATATACTTAAAAATATAATTTATATCCAGTGATCAAAGCTGAATTTTCAGCATCATTACTCCAGTCTTCAGTGTCACATGATCCTTCAGAAATCATTCTGACATGATGATTTATTATCAATGTTGAAAACAGTTTAATATTATTTTTTTTTTAACCTTTTTTCAGGATTCACTGATGAATACAAGGTTAAAAAGAACAGCGTTTATTCAAAATATAAACTTTTCTAACAATATAAATCTTTACTATCACTTTTTATCAATTTAACACATCCGTGCTGAATAAAAGTATTAATTTTTTTTCACAAAAAAAACAAAAAAAAACGGTAGTGTATATTGTTTCAAAAGATTTCTATTTCAAATAAATGCTGATATTTTTTTTTCATCAGTGAATCCTGAAAAAGTATCACAGGTTATAAAATAATATTAAGCAGCACAACTGTTTTCAACATTGATAATAAATCATCATATCAGAATGATTTCTGAAGGATCATGTGACACTGAAGACTGGAGTAATGATGCTGAAAATTCAGCTTTGATCACAGGATATAAATTATATTGTAAAGTATGTTAAAATAGAAAATTTTAAATTATTATTCACAATATTATTGTTTTTTCTGTAAGCCTTTAATGTGGTTTGACAATAGTATATTATTTCTTTAATTTTTCATGTAGCCTCAATTAATATGAGCTCATAAAAGTTGTTTAAATCAGTATTAGATACTGTATATATATATATATATCATGTCCCACTTTCCAAAAGTATTTCATAACTACCCGTGAATACACTAGTGTGAAAGTCACCTCTCCACATCAGATATCTGATTCTTCATCTGTTTGAGATCTTGATCACTCAATATGGATGTTGAATGTTTCTCTTTCCTCTTTTCCCTGGATTATGGGCTCCTGGTGTCGTGGATGTGAATACGTGCATCTGGATTCTGTCTGTCCGGTGAGTCACTTTCCAAAAGAAACACACTTTTACCATCCTGCGGTCAGCGGATATCTTTGACATTTGGGGGTTTTCCAAAAAAACCTCCTTTGATGTATTTCTAGAACAGGAAACCCCCCAAAAATTGCTAAATTATACTCCAGGAACACGGCGAGAACTCTTTCAGATTCCCTTCAACATGAAAAGCACAGCTATGAATATATATAGCAGTATTTTTAACTAATAATAATAATATTTTCAGCAGTAGACAGCAGTGACCAATGGCTCATGATTATGTTATTAAGCAATATAATAAAAAATGAACCAAATGTTAAGCTGATCCTCTGCAAAAAACTTCTTCCTCAGTATTTCTGTCTTGTTTTCCAGCACGAATATCTAAAACATTCTTAAATCAAGATACATTTACTGGAGAAGAGAAATGACTGAAGATATTAAGATGAAGTGAGTTAAAACAGGAACAAATATCTGCCGATGGAGTCAAAGAGAACATAAGATTATAAGACTCCATCGGCAGATATTTGTTCCTGTTTTAAACACAAACTCACTTCATTTTCCAGTCTTAATATCTTCAGTCATGTTGCTTCTCCAGTAAATGCATCTTGATTTAAGAATGTTTAGATGTTTGTGCTGGAAAACAAGACAGAAATAGAGGAAGAACATGATTTATTTCGCAGCGAATGGTCTTTAAATCTGTCAGTTCATCGGCCAGACTGCTTATCTGTTATATTCAGCAAAAGATGCCGTCATTGAGGATCATTTGCAATATATTGGACAATCCTGTTCTGTGTGCTGACGGGGTCTTTTTCACGTTGAGGACTCTCATGTGTTTGAGTCATCTCGGTGTGATGCAGACTAAGTGAAGATTGCTTTTGAAAGAGGAAATGTTTGTTGCTTTGCTTGTTTTCATTTCCTCCTGCCGGTTTTTGCTGATGTGCGTTTGGATTTTTGGCTTCCTACATGAAACGCATGACAAAGAAATCTATAAGAAAACATTCCAGATTAGAATTAGAATACTGTAGAGTTGCTCCACAGCTCATTCTCATCCTGTTCTGTGCTTGATAGTGACTGTCTGACTCTGATAGCGTTTGTTTACCTGCTGGTTTTCTGTACCTGATCTTTAAGTCTGGATGAGGATATTGATTTCCAGTCGTCTGCAGGTTTGTGTTGGAGGTTTTTGTCACACATCTGATAAACGTGCAGATAGTCGGCAATGGGAATGATGCGAAGAATCTCAGTGGGAAGTCGAACCGTTAATTACCGTGAGTTTCTAGTTGTGAACTTGCTTGTGGAGCAGTAACACTTGAGATCAGTGCATTTCAGATATATTTGGGTTTTTAAACACCGCTTAACCCGTTTATTCCTTCCAGTTTTCTCATTTAGGCTCATGAATGTGCGTGCAAAGTTTTGACACATGGGTGTGTTTTGGAAAAAATCAACTCTTTGAAAGAAAAGACCTTTATTTCAGCATGTCAGAGACTAAATCCGGTGCAGAAAGATTCTCTGGAGAGTGAATATCAGTAATCGTTACGGGGCGCCAAAACGTTCGAAGTGGGCGGTGCCACTTTTACTAAAATGGTTATAAATTTTGAACGGAATGAGAGATTTTCACCAAACTTGGTACACGCATTTATGGGCTCATTCTGTGGTCATGTGAAAAAAATTGTGGTGATTGTCCACTTGGTGGCGCTATAACATGAAAAAAAACCTTGAAAACGGCTATAACTACGCAACTATTAGTCTGATTGACTTAAGAATTGGCATGCAGTGTCTTTGTCCAAGGTGCCATGACTGTTTATGAGGACATTTGCATGTCTTAAAAAACATGGCCACCATCGGCCAATGAAGTTTGAGCACATATTAGACAAGGTTAACGGAGGCCGATTTAAACCAAATTCGCTGGGCCTGTTTGAGTCACGGCTCTACAGGTTTGAAAGAAATCAAAGTCATGTTTTGCACATTAAATATCATGCAACATTTTGCACATACACACAATATTCACAACATATGTTAGGTATTCGCCTCAAGAACCACTGCTGTCAATCAAAGTGTTCGTTAAATATTGAGAACTGAGAACGACTTTTGTGAATTAGTCCTATGGTTTTATGCTCAAACTCAAACTTCTGGACTCTCTAATTCATGTTTTTCAAGTAATACTTTATTTCAGTCATCAAAAATGTTTTTAATAGTGTAGCTTTAGTTAACAATAATAACCTGCAACAGGAGGGTTGAACTTTTACCTTTGACCCCAAAGAGATCTTGACATTGACCTCCTAAAACAGTAAAAACTTTGGTGAAAACGGAGCATTCTTCAGCCTTCTTCTAAGTTATGTAAGTACACTGCAGGATGATGAAGTTCGTCGGGGTCAAAGGTCACGTGGGCGCATTTCTGCCTGTTTATCGGGTGATAAGGAGCCGCTCAAAGGTCCAAGTCATTCATAGTATGGAGATGCCCTCGTTCAGGGCTGTTTTCCTCACCGTTCAGCTGAGTTGGCACCGCCTGGCCTCATAGACTTTGCTCGCACTTATTCATGCTCATTTTGCACTTTTTCTTTCCAAGTTCCCGAATCCCGAATCCACGTGAGTGTTATGTGAAGCTCAGCAGAAGTCCAGATAACAGCTCAGACCTTGTCTTCAGTCAAAGGTCTGATAAGACGCCTCAGATTGGCTTGTGTCACCCGCGTGGATGACGCTTCTTTTGCCCATATAAAGACATGCCGTCCCAGTGGGCAAGAGCCTGTTGGCGGGTATTTATAGTGGGAATGTTTGAGCAACCGAAATGATGCGTCTTAAAAACCCTTTTAACTCTCTGCTGCTCCTCATTCCCCAGCCAGAAGTGGCCGAAAACCTCAAATGTAACTTTTCTTTTTCTTTAAGTAAAATCAATGATATATATTTTTGTTCAATAATATTTTTATTTGATATTTTATACAGTATTTTGAGGAAATTTGATGGTACTTTATAGTATTTTATGCAATAATTATGATCCACTTTATTCAAATGTAACTTTTTTTTCTTTTAGTAAAATCAATGATATATTTGGTCAGTAATATTTTTTATTTAATATTTAGTTTTTTTTAGGGAATTTTATGGTACTACATAATATTTATGCAGTAATTATGATACAATTTTTAAAATACAGTATAATTTAATCAATCCATACCATTTTTGTTCTCTAATCTATTTTTCAAACTGAAATATAAAATATATAAAAATAAAGGCTAATATTAATTTAAAAAAAAAAAAAGATATATTTGCATAAAGCAAACAGTGCATTGTTTAGTTCATCAAAATGTCACATTTATCTCCCAAATTGTAATATTTGAAATTTGTGCATTTACTTTTGATATTTTTACATGTCAGACTATGTACAGTATGTGTTTTTCCCCTTTGTCCTTGTCATGCAATATGTATAATTTGCTGTCACAGATACTTCTGCTATCCAAAGGTCACATGCGGTCATATTGCTGGTCCAGTGAGAGAAAGCTGCTGAAAACTGGTTTAAAGATAACTCAAACTCATGACGTACGGCCGTCTCTTACAGCGCTACAGGTCAATGTCAGCAGATACCGTGTGTCATGTGACGCGTCTTCGTTATGCAGATTTACCACTCTTAATGTTAATGTCATGCTTCAGAGTGGAGATTGAATAGAGCACATTCATACATCAGTGTTTGAGACGCTGTTCAATCTAGTTTGTCACTGACAGAATCACACTGAAGCAGGCGGGATATTTTTAAAACTTTAAGTAGATTATGTCATTTATTTTAATTTAATCGGAGCTACATTTTTACGGCAAAAAAAGACCCCGGGACATAATTTCTCAAAGTCTTGATGTTGTTTTCAGGCTCTACCAGAACAGGTTGATTATTTTCCTCATATTCTCCATTGTTGCAGCTCCTCTCTTCCCAGTCTGTCAGTAACGCTCTGTTTACTTCCTGTCTCTATGAAGCCCCTCCTTCTGAAAAGCACACTGTGCTCTGATTGGTCGGCTGGAGCAGTGTGTTGTGGGAAATGTCCCGCCCCTTACCATAACCGCCAGTTTCAACACTCAACCAGGCCCCGCCCCTTTATTCTGCGTATGAATTATTTAAATGAGGAATATTGTGAAGAAAACAGTTTCAAGGAGTTCAGAAACAGACACTGATATAGAGAAGAACAATGAGCTTTTTCATGCAGCAACATTACACAAAAGGATGGAAAAGAGGTCCTCTTTAATTGTTAATTTGCATGAATGCTTTGAATGAATGTTTCATTTGAATACGGATCGAACTTGTGACTTTTGTGCTTTAATATCAGTTATTACATGTTGGTTATAAAGAATAACATGCGCTGAGGAATCACTCACAGGAACGTGAATTAATGAAGCAAACACTCAGTTTTGGTTTTCATGCTGACTTCCAGAGAAACCGCGCTGGTTCGTTCTCAAAAGAAACAGAAAGAGGAATGAAAGCGAGAAACAGTATCTGCAGTGACAGTCGTGTGGCTCTGGGCGAGGGAGGAACTGCTTTCCAGCGAGTGGAAACTTGTCTTTTCTCTGTTAGTGTCACGCTGCCGTCCACATGTTGTGTTACAGAGACTGATTTCCCTACTGTGTGTGTGTGTGTGTGTGTGTGTGATTCAACTAAAACAAGCTTTCAGTCGCTCACACTGACAGTAAATCACTGGAGGTCACTAGCAGATGTTCTCTCTCTCTCTCTCTCAGTCATTATTCAGTAGTTTTTGAGCTGTTGTCAGATTTACTGGAGGATATTTTCTGCTACTGAAAGATTTTTGGCCGTTTATAAATAGCGTTCTTCTATTTTCTAACTTCTTCTTTCAACAGTAATTGTGGCACTGTTTGCTTCTATGAATGGGTATAAAGAGCAGCACAGATTTGTCTGGATTATAATCTAGTTTGTGGTTCAGCGGTTCTTTGTCTTTATGAAACATTTTTCACAACACATTTCACTTCTGGTTTTCCAAGGACGGACGTGATTGGACAGTGACAGTATATGAGGTGCTTCAAGTTGAAGCGTTTTAGAAAAGCAGACGGATGAATCGTTCGCAGTAAGAGCAGGAGCGATCTGAAGCGGCTCTGGGATCTTCTGCTTTCAGGAACTACAGTAATAACTCACTGCAGGAGAAACACGCATGATGTCACTCCGCTCCTCACATCATAAACCTCCAGCAGTTTGTCACGGAAGCTGGTTTCTGATTTATATCTCACTATTCTGACTTTTTTTCCCCCCTCAGAATTGTTTATATAAAAGTTTATATTTCTTAATTCTGAAAAAAAAGTAAAAACTAAAATCAATTTAATTAAAATAAAACAATTTTATTTAATTAAATAAATAACAGTAACATTAGTTTAAAATTAATTGATTAAAATAAATACAATTTATAGAAAATAAAATATGATTGACTAACTAAATTTGATAAAAATAAAATAAATACAATTAATAAATATAAATGCAATTCTGACTTTCTCATAATTGTGAGTTAGCCGTGTATAAAAAGTAAAAATAAATAAGTTTAATTATATATTATTTTATTTATTTACTTAAAATTGAATTGTATAATTTAACTAAATAAATTTGATTAAAATTCAAATAAAAAAAATAAATACAATTTTAATTAAATAAATAAATAATAAATTAATACATTTGATTTTAAATAAACAAAACGCTTTTTCTAGCAATGGCGTGTTTAGATATAAACTTAGAATTGTGAGAGAAAAAGTTGCAATTACCTTTTTTTTAATTAGTTAATTCATGAACTAACTATGAGCAATTAACCTCTCTTAATGTTCGTTTATAAAAATGCAGTTGTTGCTTGTTTGTTCATGTTAGTTTTAACTAATGTTAACAAATACAGTTTTATTTTTTTAAATGTATTAATAAACATGAACTGAGATTCATAAATGCTGTAGAAGTGTTGTTTATTGTTAGTTTGTTAATAATGTAATTTACTAATGTTAACAAAACAAGCTTCATCATAATTTATTTCTCTCAAATTGATTTTCCTAAGTATTGTTCATACTGTACTGTACTCAAAACTACAGTTTGCAAATGCATTGGTGTCTTTAAGTTTAGCATTTTAATACTTGCCATAATCTTTAGTAGATTTAGTTTAATGCCTTGTAAAGCATGTTGAAGCAGCTCCACCCAGAGTCCCTCCATCTGTTGAAGAAGCGAACCACAGATGCTCTGTCATTACGGCACACGCGTCCGTCTCTGTAGGGGCCGAACACCAGCTGAGGTTTGTGTGCTCACTTACAGAAGAAGCTTAAAGCCTGCAGACCTCACATCGGCCACCACTTTAAAACAGCGTGTGTGTGTGTGTGTGTGTGTGTGTGTGTGTGTGTGTGTGTGAGAGAGAGAGAGTCTGCATGTACGTTAAAGGTTATAGATCTGAAATTCGTGTTGTTGCATGTATATACAGAGACCACAGGGTGTGTAAAAACACACAGATGTAGACATTGGTGTGTGCTGTTGTCAAACTGGGGTCCCGGGACCCTCAAGTTTAGAAAAAAATGTATATAATATAGGATTAAATTATTTAAATGTAGGATTAAAATATTTTAATTTTATTTATTTCGTGCCATTTATTTTCAACTAATATGTTAATTTATTATTTATTTATTTATTTAAATAAAATTGTTTAATTATTTTTATTTTAATCAAGTTTATTTGGTTTAGCTTAATAACCTAAATACAAAATAAATCAAATAAATTTGATTAAAATAAAAAATAATTAAACAATTTTATTTAAATAAATAAATAATAAATTAACATATTAGTATAAAATAATTTTTAAATGAAATTTAAAATACTTTTTTTTTAAATTAATAAATAATAAATTAACATTA
Source organism: Elopichthys bambusa (assembly GCA_037101425.1). Taxonomy (NCBI): domain Eukaryota; kingdom Metazoa; phylum Chordata; class Actinopteri; order Cypriniformes; family Xenocyprididae; genus Elopichthys; species Elopichthys bambusa. Next base: position 36,377,646 of record CM074437.1, read on the forward strand.
CATTAAAATAAACTAAATACAATTTAAATAGTAAATAAGTCAATTTAAAAATAACTACATAAAAACATTTTATTTAAATTAAATAAAAAATATTAAATTAAATGAATAAAACTTGTTTCAAATAAAATATAGGAAAAAATAAATGCATATTGATTTAAACTTGCATCTATCAGTACAGTACTACAGTCAGCAGAGAAAAATATTTAATATAAAATTATTACTGTACACTTCCACAACATTCCTCCTGCGTCATCTCTCAGCAGCTGCGTACGTACAGTGACGTGAATTTGAATTCCCCGTTCGCTGCGCGTCCCGCCCCGCGCTCCTCCCGGTTACAGTCCCGCTATTCCCGCTAATGAGAGCGGAGACTCCAGCCTGCCTTGACCGCTGTCAGACGCTCCGCTGGCGGCTAGAGAGGAGCGCAAATCCCGAGGAGAGAAACGCCGCGGCACCTACGGTAACGTTGACGCGCTTGTGTTGTTTACAAACGCGTCTGATTGACATGTTTTCCTGCAGATGCAAGAGTAAGAAGGTTCTGGGTGAAATAAATCTGTGTTTGTTCATTGGCGTTTATGTTTAGAAGACGCGTTTGACTACAGCAGCGAAACATCTGCGTGGTAAATATAAAATTAACGTTATATTAACGTAGCGATCGTTTAATATGACGGACACTTACTCATATTATATCCTGATTTCTGCGCTGTCAAAACCCCAAAAACGCGTTGAAAATGCTGAAAAGCTGAGCGTTTATGTATATATTTGATTGTTGTTATTATTTTTTTGACGCGTCACTCATTTCTGCGCGCAATTTCACGCGTTTTTGCGCTTGGCAGATTTGATCGCGTATGATCCGTTCTGATGTAGAACAAGGCGGGTCGGATTGAAATGAAGCAAACTTGCACTGAATTCGGATTGACACTACCATACCACTACTAGTTATGCTTGTATGTAAAAGCAGAATGTATATTAAAAATATTTGACCCGTCCCTTCTCAAATCTCATTGGTCAATGGATGCGTCAGACATTTTAATACTAAAATCCCTAAAATGATAACTATATTCGCGTCCACACCAACTAACAATAGCGCTTCGTTAATTCAAAATCGCGCTGATTCTCAGATGGCTTTTTTGATTTGCCGCTACAGCCGTGTTTCTTACATTCCAAGAGTCACTTGTAGAATGTAGCTGATTGTAAATCAATATTCTGTATTGATCGAGAAACACTGTCCTCGACTGGAATGTGTGTGTGAATGTGGACAGAAACTTTCAGGTCAGAGTAACGTTGGTTTATGTGTCCCACTTAACGACGATAATTCATAAAATGAGTGACGCGTCAAAAAATAATAACAACAATCAAATATATACATAAACGCTCAGCTTTTCAGCATTTTCAACGCAGTTTTGGGGTTTTGACAGCGCAGAAATCAGGATATAATATGAGTAAGTGTATGCGATCGCTACGTTAATATAACGTGAATTCACGTATTTTATATTTAGATGTTTCGCTGCTTAACGACGATAATTCATAAATTGACCTTTTAATTACCAGCACTGACCTTTAACCACTAGGCCATGGTAAGTTTCTGTAGGCTAATACGATTAGTTGATTGTCTGTGCATATAGTTGGTTTTTCTTACGAAGCTGTATGTGAAATTGAATAATAATGGGATTAACACAAACTTACCCGTGATGAACTCGTCATTATCTGGTCACAGACGGCTCAGACTGCGTCTCCATTGCGTTTTTGATGGGGAGGATGTTTAAGCCTTTAAGAGGGTTTAACCCGTCTGTGCTGGAGTTAATGGACTGATGGTCAGGTCAGGACGGCCCGTGTGTCTCCAGGTGCTTATTTTACTCAGACTTGTTAAAGAGCGACAGGATTTTGGGTATAAAGCGGAAGGTGTTTCTGATGCACATGCACAGGGAAATTCCTGAAATATTCCAGAAAGTGAACACTGATGGGGTTTTATTTAGCAATAGTGCACTGTAAAATGAAACCAAGATTACGTTTCACAAGAAAATACGATTTCAGTTATTTGTGACATTCTGAGTCAAAAATATACCGATAGCCAACTATTCAAAACGATATCTACAGATAATTTTAACCTATAAATATCAAACTAACAACGTTGAGTATTCAACGGTTATTTGTTTTCAGATATAATAATTAAACTCAAATAAAAACTTCATGGCAGATTTATTCAAACATGCATATATAATAAGCTCCTCTCTAGTGTTTATTATAGCTAACTAACTAACAAACATTGGATAACGTTCGTGAGGAAAATGAAAGGTTAAGTTTTAAGCTTCCTGCGGCTGAAACACAGTACGATGTTTTTCCACCCTTCCTTTTGATTGACAGGATATAATCGGCTCTGATCATTGGCTGACAGTCGACTGATAGTGAAAGCTTTATCAGCTAGGGCTGGACGATTAATCGAAAAATTCAGAATTTTATTTCGTTTTTATAATCCTGCTAATACGTCCCCCTTAAAAACATACTACCGCGTGTGTAACCATGTGACTCAGTCCAGTCAGTGGCGTGAAAGCAACGCGGAAAATAAAAAATAAAAATCGTTGATTTTTAGGCCGTAATCGTCCAGCGCTGTTAACATCTCTAATTTAGATGTGAGAGTGATGAAGAAACAAGGAGTGTGTGTGAAAATACAGTCAAGATGAATAAGAACTTTCTAATTTTCTAATTTCGACCCTTAAATTCAGTCAGCCCCTTTAAGTTAGTCAAATCCATTCATTTTTAAGTCAGCGTTCGTCCGTATAGGGGCTCAGTAATGTTTTTCTTCAGCTGTGCAGCTATTTTTAGCCACAAATGCTCAAGTGCACAGAACTGGAGTTCCAGAGTGATGTTCATTATAATTGCTGTCATAATCAGCTACTGTACATCCTCGTTATTATTCATGAAGATGTGTTTTATCTGCCTCAGAGAGTAGGGTGGAGGAATCAGCATCTCTTCTCTGATGTCGAGCAGATCGTTCGCTCGCTTCGGTTTGACCTACATTTCTGCACCAGGCCATTAAAGTTCACAGAATCAGCCTGACAGAATGCAGTCGCGCAATTCCTGCAGTTTTCCACTGCGGCTCTCCAGAAACGGCAACAGAAACCGCTGATGGTTTACATCACTGTCGCGCCTCTGAAGATACCAGGGCTGTCAGAGACTGCAAACAAACACACATCAGTCCGTTATGAAGCAGAAGATATTGTGCTAAACATTTGCTAGGCATTACATTTCTTTTTAGGAGCAAGTTATGCTTTAAAATATAGAAATAATAAATTATTAAAATAACTGAAATGAACTAAAACCGCCAGTAGGTGGCAGCATGTCACTCGTTCAATTGATTCATTTTAAACAACTGATTCGTTCATGAATGGATCAGTTTTGTTTGTTATAATGTCAGGATCGTTAGGCGGCGCTTTGAGTGGATTCTGACTAACTTAAACGCCTCTGATTGGCCACCGCGTTCAAGAAATCAACAGATATGTCTGTGATTGGCTACACTGCTCAACGCTGCAAAAACATGTTGTAAAAAGAAACCTTTGACGCTCTCCAGAATGCAGTAGAAGTGAAATATTATTGTAGAAGTCTGGGTACCGTTTTACTTTTTAAAATCACGTACGGGTGAATTTCGGTCCCGTCAGCGAGGCACGCAAACATGACAGCTGCGTGGCTCTTAGACGGTAAGCTTTTCTTCGTCTTTTTGACCTAACATTACACATCGTATTTCTTAGCACACTCGTTTTACGCGTCTTTGGCGCCACCTATTGTTGCGGGTGTATTATTGACATGTAAAAGTCTAGACCCGGAATATAAGATGAACCCGTTTTTTTCCGAAAAAAACACACAAACATTGTCTTTTATTAACAGCGTCTATTATCAGTTTCAGCGCATTGTTGGAGTTTTGCTATTTGTTGTTGAATCTTCAGCGACTGTCACAGATGAACATGACGCACGAGTCTATTGGAAGGAACGTCTGCCTACCGTAACACACTTTCAAGGGACCACGGCCTCAGTCTAAATGTGTTTCAGGACACTGAAAAGCTTGTGTACTACAGCAGATCCGCTGCTTTTAAAAATACAGTGCAGAGTAAACATCAGGCTAAATATAAACGTGTATGTGGTCAGAGACCCACACTGTTCATTCAATCCAGTCAGATTGTGAAATGCCAAGCCTGAATATATCCCTGTGACATTTCAGTGTAACCGGCCATGACGACGGACGCAGGCTCAGAATCGGACGTCCAGCAGACAGAAGCCAAACCGCCCCCCCCGCAGGCCTTCCCAGCATCAGGACACGGCAGCCCGGACACACGGCATCAGGTGAGTCGGGTCAGCGTGAGCTTTCCTCATGTACACCAGGTAAACGCGTCTCTTAAAATGTCTTTAAAAGTCTCAACACTTTACCATTACCTGATTTGGTGTTGCGGGTCAGAAATAAATCCCTCGTAAATCTCTCATAATGCAATGTTATCGCCAAATATTGGATTCAATCTTTTTATCAACTTGTTACAGGTTTTGTGTTTCGTTTTTGGACCTGATTGATCTGAACTCATCACCTCGGTGTTCACTCAAGCTCCTTCATAAACTCAGATCAGTGAGGCCTACGATCAAACACAAACCTGTGCTTATTGGAAGTTGATGAGATTAAATAGAATATTTGGCAACAGCAGCATAACAAGAGATTTAGAAGCAATTTTTTTTTGTAGATGTTCATTTTTGACCAGGTGACGTGTGTAACAAGTTGGGGGGAAAAAAGGCCCCAAAAATACAGAATGTATTGGGCAGGTTTTAGTCCAGTGTCTTAACATTAACTTTCAAGAAAACCAGAATAACAGGAACACAACATGAGGATTGAATTCAGTTTGAAAAAATATTAGGGATGCACCGATCACGATTTTTCATGGCCGATTTCGATTGCTTATTTTTATTTTTATTTTACAAGCAAATTGGCTGATTCCGATTAATGTTTGCCGATATATTAATAAGCAAGTTTATTTATGTATTTACTCCATTACAGTCCAAATTGGCCTTAAACAACAAAAAAAAAATGAAGCAACCACAGCATTTAAAGGGATTAAAAAAAGAAATTCACCCAAAAATGATAATTCTGTCATTAATTCCTCAACCTCATGTCGTTCCAAACCTGTAAGACCATCAAAAATATCTTAATTTGTGTTCTGAAGATGAACGAAGGTCTTACGGGTGTGGAACGGCATGAGGGTGAGGAATTAATGACACAATTTTTGGATGAACTAACACTTTAATCTGCTCATATGGTATTAATACTATTAATGCAAAAAGGTCTTAAAGCCTTAAATTTGATTTTAAAAGTCACGCAGATGCCCTGGCTCTAGTGTTTCTGTCACGTCATCAGGTCAGAAGTCAGAAGTTTGGCTCACATTATAGGTTAGTCACCAAATGACTGAACTTGTCTGATGTGTAAAAGTTATGTTTAGTTTAATCTTTATGGTTTACTTGCTGCTTAGCGCTTCAAACTAAACTTTCACACTTGCTATGAACCTGTCAAATCCAGCGAGCAGTTCTTATTCAAAAGTGCTCATTTTATAAAGGCATGAGTCTTATAAGCTGAATTTAGCATAAACCTGTGCATCTCTGACTGTCACTGCTGCGTCTCTGTTCATGTTGATGATATACGGCGTCTGTAAGAAGCTTTATGTCACGTATATGAGGCATCATGAAGATTCTCTGTGGATATAATCCCAGGGAGAGTTTCAGGATCTGTCTAGAAAGTAGGTAACCGAGATTATGTAACGTGATTTAATAATGATAAATCTATTCATGGCTGAAATGAACCTGCATGATGAAGCGGAAATGAAACGAAGCCGTGACACGAGGGTCATTATGAAAATATTCTGTTCAGGAACATGTCTGAATTAATAACTGTAAAATAACAATGATTTAGGGAACTCGTTTGCTGTTTCTGCAGCATTGTACAGAGGGCCAATCAGAAGGCAGTTCATCAGAACTACAGCAGCAGCACGACGATCACTACATTTCCCAGAAGTCTCTGAGCAGCAGAGTGTCCTGGTCAGCGTTGGGCAGGAGCCACAGACTGAAGGTCATGGAGTGTAAGGTCACGCTGCTGGACGGCACGGACTACACCTGCACGGTGGAGGTGGGTGCTGATGGGATGCCAGATAGTGTTACCCACACATGACTGCGTTTAGAGTCCAGAAATCTCAAAAAATGAATGTAGTTTCAGGCTGAACAATCAGGAAATGAGAATTGCATTTTGTTTATTCTTAGAATTGTGATTCAAATTGTGCTCCAGGTTTGTTGAGCTTGTTTGTAGCAGGGTTATTATAGTTAACTGAAACATTATTTTGTTGTTTGAAATAAAGTAAATGTAAAAAAAAAAAAAAACTTTATGTGCTAAAATAACTAAAACTGAAATACAAATTAATAAAAACTATATAGACATTTTAAAAAAATAAAACTTTACATTTAAAATGAAAACTATAGAAATAAATTTCATATTCAAAATATTGATTAATAGTTTCTGAATGATACTAAAATAACACAGTTTTTCTCCCAAAAATTCATCAGCTGATCAAGAAATAAAACAATACATATAGCCTTATTGTAATACTGTAGAATTAAATTTGATTAAAAAAGTCCTAAGTTTAGTTTGATCAAATTTAAGGTTCCAGCTTGCCTCAACACTCCCTGGGTGTTTGTAGTATGCTGGTGAGATCTTGATCAGCTGGTTCAGGTGTGTTTCACTGAGGTCGGGCTGAGCTCTGCAGGACACTGACCCTCCCTCCAGCAGCAGGACTGGACACGCCTGGGTTAAACTCTGACATGTGAGGCGTATACAGGACGTGTGAACTCGCTGCACTTCCTTCGTTAACCCTCATTAATGAATCTGTGTGTCTGTTTCTGGTCAACAGAAAAGAGCGAAAGGTCAGGCGCTGTTTGAGAAGGTTTGTGACCACCTGAATCTTCTGGAGAAGGACTACTTCGGCATTACGTACCGGGACGCTGAAGGCCAGAAGGTGTTTGTTTGCTCTTCTTCCTCTGATTTCACGTCTCAGTCATTTCTTTCAGTGACAAACCTCCTGTGTTTCCCCACAGAACTGGCTGGACTCTTCCAAGGAGATAAAGAAGCAGATCAGTAGTACGTCTTTTTCCGAACAGACACGTTCATTGTCTCCATCCAAACGTCCTCCAGTTCTTACAGGAAGTTGTTTTTGATGTTTTTCAGCTGGTTCCT